>JAQJVL010004506.1:0-44279 GCA_035578905.1 Stictocephala bisonia
TTAAACCACATAAGCTAACTCATCCTAATCATCCATATACTCAGGAAAAATCGTATTTTGTGTTTAAGTCGGGTGCCGTCCGTCCGGCGGGAATACGTGCGAATTTGTTTTTGGAGGCTAGTATGTATATAAGTAAGTGCATATGGCCACCATGGGCAATTTGCCGCGAACGTAACTTTTCCGTGATATCTCAAGAAATAATTGTTGTAAACAAAAATAGTTTTCATATTCGTGTTCAGCACAAAAAGACTGCTTCAAAAAAAAAAAAAAAAAAAAAAAAAAAAAAAAAAAAAAACATAAAAAATAATGGAGATAAATTGAAAAATAAAAATGTTACAAATTTATAAGATTTAGACTTTTTTGTATAAAACGTTATTTCCGCAGAATAAAAAGGTTTTTTTTATAAAATATAGACCTAATTCTATCCACTGGGGATAAAAAAGTCTAGATTGATGAAGCGTCTAAAAAGTGCACAAATATCCATTTTTTTGTTATTGTGAATATGCACAACGACATGATTTACGTTGTGTATAGAAAATGTGCTATTTTACTTAATATAGGCAAAAATGTTTATAGTAATGTTTGATCAAATATTATTATTTTACTACAATGAAATTATATTACCAACTGAACATTACTGTATAAAATTCCATGTATGATAATTCACGATGACGTGGAGAGCAGTAACATGAATCCATGCTGTAAATGTTTCCTATTAAATCTACAAATAATTTGGATTATAGACTGAACATTTGATAGTTTTTTTTCAGTTATTTGATATTTCCTTTTTTGTGATACACTGAGAATCTGAACATTACTTAATATTCGTATGAATAAATATCAGTTTTAAAATACAAAAAGTAACTGTGTGATTTTTTTTACAACTAAAGATGTTTTTAAATAATTTGAGGCTAAATATAAATACAATATTCTTGAAAATTTACTTAATATTTATATTTTTATCTTAACATAACATAAGTTTGTAGATGTAAATAAGAACCATTTTATTATTACCATTTTTTTTATTACTTACACAGGTCCTTGTCGATGCCTCAAGAGTCCATATGGTGGTTATACTAGATATTAAAGCTGTGCCATTAGAATAAAAAATTGCACCAATTCCTATTTGAAATAAGTGCACTATTTATAGGTGATTGGTAGAAATCAATACCGAAAGAAAGTAATGAGTCAGTCTGTTACAAAAATGTTGTTTTGATTAAAACAGCTTCAACAATCTGAAAGATAAATCCAAAAATGCATGGAAGTTTAAAAAAAGTATACAGAAGGATAATAAAATCAACTATAAAACTACACAGGAGAATAATACAATAAAATATAAAACTACAAAGGAGGGTAATACAATCAACTATAAAACTATACAGGAGGATAATGCAATCAATTATAAAACTACAAAGGAGGGTAATACAATTAACTATAAAAATACACAGTAGGGTAATACAATCAACTTTAAAACTACATAAGAGGATAATACAATAAACTATAAAACTACCCATGAGGATAATACAATAAACTATAAAACTACACAGGAGGTTATTGAAATCAACTATACAACCATATAAAAAGATAATACAATCAATTATAAAACTACACATGGTACAAAAATCACTATATCGTACAGTAATAAAAGGGTTGTCAGCTACCATTTGTTTATTTTAATAAGCAGTTATGTATATTTGGATCAAGATCCAAAAGTCATTAATTGGAAAAAATGTAATGTGATCTCCTGCACAAAGCTAAGTCTAATCAATCGAGCCATTTAAGACCTGTCTCACTGACTTTGTTTATGCTGGCTTACCCTCCGTAAAAGAGCGCAGGGGGCACTCTGTAACTATATGATTAGTTGTTTGGATAGTCTCCCCGCAATCACGTGGGGGTGATGTTCGCGTCCATGTTGATTCAATGTCGATGCAATAGCCTCTCTCCAGTAGTCTATGTTAGATACATTCTTTTGTAATTTTTTATTCTTTGTGTAATTGAACTTTGAATAGAGTGATTTTTGATTTGATTTGAAGTAAGTGTATGACTACAATCCACCTGTCATGTGAACAAAAACCTTACACAACAAAAACTAAGTTAAAGTAAATGTATAACTGAAACCCATCTTTCATGTGAAAATTAACCTCACAGAACATAACTAGGTTACATATAAGTGTTAAGCTACAATCCACTCTTCATGTGGACTCTCTACCACTCAAAACATAAACACTGTGACCAACACAAATATACCTTAGTCAGTGGAGTAATCAACTTGCATCCATTATGAGGGTTAATTAACTGGGAAGGGAAGGGAGTCCTAACTACCAACACAAACAGTGAGTACTGACATCAATTAAGGTTTGTAATCATGGAATGGTCGGAGTTACAAAGTGAAGGATTTATACATTGATTTGTTATATTTCTACCACAAGAGGAAAGATAATTTACAAAGATGCCCATAACAATGCATTTTCCAAAGGCATTGCTATTATCAATACATTAATAATTTCATATTAATATTAATTCCATGCTGGCTCCAGAATTTGTACGTACATAATAATGTTCTGTATCTTTTATACAAACTAATTTATTATTGATATAAAATTAAATTTTAAACACAAAAGTAGTCAATTACCATGTATAGAAGTGTGCGGTTGTGTTATTTAAACGAGTTTGATGTTTGTAGCGTAATGTTGAAATAAATTAAACAACAATGTAATGTATCAGAAACGTTCTGCAATCAAATATAAACAAACAACAATTATAATCCATTTTACCAACTGCCTTAGACCACCATTTCAGGCACTAATGATTGTAGAATTGAAAAACTCTTAGTTATAAATAGATTTGTTAGTAATAATTGTTATATTTATCCACGTTACAAAAGAAAAATCAAACTGCAGTAGTAACAAATAAGCTATTTATGTACTAAAATATTTTATAAGGATATACGAGTAATATGAAACATTATTAAGCATATTTTGTTTAAGTTTTGGTTTATTTAAACAAATGTATTTATGTGCTTCAAATTATTTACAATGTGTTTCCCTGCCAAAGAATTATTGTAACACATCTGATAACTCTTTTGTTGAAAACCGATGGCAAAAGAAACAGCGTTAACATAAAGTTTCCCTAATATTGCTTCAGGGACTTCCAGAAGGAGGAAAGCTCCTTACCTTTAGAAATTGCAGCAGTTCCATTTGATGTATTTGTTGTTGCGTTACCTACGACATATTTATCACATTTACCAGTTATTTTATTAAGTTTATAAATTGTATTGAGTTTTTATATGAACATTTCATTGCTTATAAGTGGAATGAAATACCACCATACGTATATGGGTGGGCGGGTCGGTTAATGCCATCGTACGTATATGGGTGGGCAAATGGGTCAATACTAACGTACGTATATGGGTGGGTGGGTCGGTTAATACAATCGTACGTATATGGATGGGCGAGTGGGTCAATACCAACGTACGTATATGTGTGGGTGGGTGGGTCAACGACACTGTGCGTGTATGGGTGGGCGGGTTGGTCAGTACCACTGTACGTGTAGGGATAGGCGGGTGGGTCAGTACCACTGTACGTGTAGGGGCGTGTGGGTGGGTCAGTACCACTGTACGTGTAGGGGCGTATGGGTGGGTTAGTACCACTGTACGTGTAGGGGCAGGCGGTTGGGTTAGTACCACTGTACGTGGAGGGGCGTGTGGGTGGGTTAGTACACTGTACGTGTAGGGGCGTATGGGTGGGTCAGTACCACTGTACGTGTAGGGGCATGTGGGTGGGTCAGTACCACTTTACGTGTAGGGGCGTATGGGTGGGTTAGTACCACTGTACGTGTAGGGGCAGGCGGTTGGATTAGTACCACTGTACGTGGAGGGGCGTGTGGGTGGGTTAGTACACTGTACGTGTAGGGCCGGACGGGTGGGACTGTGTGTGTGTGTGTGTGTGTTTTTTTTTTTTTTTTTTATTTATACAGAAGTGGAAATGCATTTACGCATTCCAGGCAGAGGTCCATAGTTGTTATTATTGGTGATGTTATTGATTATAGTAGTTATTTGCCTGGATATGTGAGACTCGACGCAGTGTCGTACTAAACTTGACACTAGCGCCCATACTCACTAAAACCACTTTTGTCTTCTGGCCTCTAATCCCCCACGGAAACCGCCATCTAGGCATTACATCGCGGGGGGAGGAATTAGCTATCGCTATTCCTTCGGGTGATTAAGGTGTTGTTTCTACCTTCCTTCTAAGTTCTAGCTTTTGCTCTTCTTCTTTCTATGGAACGCAACTCTGTAAGTACTTCCGTAGCGAATGCACTTGTTGCATTCCAGGCAGTTTCACTTGATATCATTTCTTCTACTATCGTCTCTGGTTTGACTCTCTTGTTGAGGATCATTTATAACTTTTCACGTTCTTGGCTGAAACGAGGACACTCAAAAAACACATGCTCCACATCTTCAGCGACTCCTGGACAGGACGGACACTCCGGGGAATCATCATGCTTGAAACGGTGAAGATAAGCTCGGAAGCAGCCGTGTCCCGACAACATCTGTGTGAGATAGTAATTGACCTCTCCATGATTTCGGTTCAGCCAGCCTACTATCTTCGGTATAAGACGGTACGTCCACCTGCCTCTCTCTGCAGCGTCCCATTGGTGCTGCCATCGTGCTATACTATATTGTCGCTCTTCAGTTCTCAGTTTATCAGGACTGAGTGAGGTCGTCCTCTTTCGATGGTACAGAGCCCGTCGTTCTTCGGCTAGGATTTTAAGTGGGAGAATTCCAGAAATGACACAGACTGCTCCCTCAGATATTGTGCGGAAAGCGCTGGCTACTCTCAGAGCACTCTGTCGATAAAATGGGCCCGCCTTTCTCTAACTTGACCTCTGATGGCAACGCGATTCTCAGGAGTCCATCGTACATGATGTTCCATAGTAGTGGACCAAGAACTGAACCTTGTGGTACTCCTCCAGTGATATCCTACTCTTTCGGGCCATTTTTTGTGTCATACTGTAGTACCCTATTCGAAAAGTAGCTTGCCACCATGCGAAGCAGGTATTCTGGTACTTTTTTGTCTTCGAGAGCTCGCATAGTGCAGTCCCAGTTGGCGGAGTTAAAAGCATTCTTGATGTCCAAAGCAGCCACCAAACAATACTTTTTCGTACCACCTTTCCATCTTTTTCCGGCGATTGCCTCCTTGGCTGTATTGACGACCAAGTTGATTGCATCAAGAGTTGCTCGTCCTTTCCGGAATCCATATTGGTTATCTGCTAGAAGTGAATCGACCACAGCTTCTATCCTTTGATGAATTATGCGCTCCAATATTTTACCTGCCGTATCTAACATACAGAGTGGGCGGTAAGATGATGGTTCATCCGGTGGCTTTTTTCCCTTTGGGAGTAGTACTAATCTCTGCTGCTTCCATCTTCTGGGAAAGATCCCTTCTTTGATGCACGACTCTTAGGTCTCTAAGAATAATGCTGGCGCTGCTTTAATAGCTGTTTTTAATGCAATGTTTGGGATTCCATCCAAACCAGGCGCCTTATTATTTCCTACGCGTTTACATGCCTCCATAAGTTCCTCCTCCGTGACAGGTGGGATGTCTTCGTAGTTGAGCTGCGCTGATAAGTAGGCGAACTCGCGTTGCCTAGGGAACAGTGTGAAAACGATCTTCTTAAGGAGCTGCGGGCAAGTAGGAGACGGCATAGGCTGGCATTTTAGATGGGTCATGACCACCTTGTACGGCCTACCCCATGGATCTTTTTCTACCTCTTCGACGAGCTCCTTCCAATAGCGTCTTTTACTCTCTTTGATGGCTTTATTCAGTTCTCGACGGGCTTTTTTGTACTCTGCCCTTAGTACTACAGAGTTAGGCCATCGATAGACCCGCTGGGATAATCTTCTTTTCCTAAGACACTCTTTTCGGAGTGCGCTGATGGTGTCGTTCCACCAGTGCACCGCCGGTCGTTGATTCATGTCACGTTTCCGAGGCATGGTAGCATCACAAGCCTGGGAGACTTTTCTCATCAGTTCCTTTGTCTTCTCTTCAGCACTGCCAGTGGTGATCAGATCATTGTCTAATGCCACTACAAAGGCATCTGGATCAAAAGATTTAACTTTCCATCCAAATGAATTAGTTCGTCTAGTTGCTTGTCGAGGGTGATGGCCAGTTGATACTTCCCATAGTATTGCACTATGGTCGCTGGCGGTATAGGTGTTCATAACTGCCCAGGAGTAGCTTCTTCTTACTAAGCTGCTGCTGACGAATGTAAGGTCTACTATCGAACTAGCCTCTCCTTTAGTATATGTTGGTGTGTCACCGTTGTTGAGAAGGACTACGTCCAGTGTCACCATTGCTTCCAATAGTGCTTTTCCACGTGGGTTAGTGAGCTTGCTGCCCCAGTCTACCACCCAAGAATTGAAGTCTCCAGCTATTGCTATGGGATAATACTGCTTTGCATCATCGGTCAGTCGGTCCAAGAAATCCGTGAAATCAGTGATGGATAGGCTAGGAGGTGCATAGCAGCTGTAGACGCGGACGCCATCTACTGACACTGCCACAAAGCCAGCACTGCTATTATTGACTGCACTTTGGAAAGGGAGCTTACCACAGGACCAGATGGCAGCTTTAGTGGTGCTGTCAGTTTCCCAGGCTTGGGTGCTGAGGTGTCTGTATGGCTCTGCTATCAGCACTAAATATATTTCTTCTTCGCGCACTGTCTGCACGAGCAGGTCATGCGCAGCCTCACAATGGTTAAGGTTTAGCTGCAGTATCCTCATGTCCGTTTATTCGTCATCTTCTTGAGTGCCTCTTTGTATACTGGGCATCTATGTTTACCGGCATGGTGGGCGACATCCTCTGCGCTTTGTCGCTCATAAAGTGCATAAAGCACATTTCGCTGGATTTTTACACTCAGCAATCTTATGTCCTTCTTGTCCACACCTGATACATAGCTTAGTCCGGTCCACTTTGCTTTTACACTCAGATCCATGATGTCCAAAGTACCAGCATTTGAAGCATTGGATTGGTCTCTTCGTTTCTCTGACTCTACAATTGACCCAGCCAATCCGGATCTTGCCCTTTCCGTCAAGTAATTTTTGTGTCGTGGTCGCTGGTAGTGTCACTGTGGCAATCTGGGTACCTCTATAGGCCTTACGGATTTTTATTGCTTCTAGCAGAATCTCACCCGTTTCTCCTGCTTCCTTCCACAGGGCAGCCTGGATGGCATTTTTTGTTGTGTCATCATCAATATCTCGAATCTCGATAGTCTCTTGTGGGCCCGAGCAGACCACTTTGGCATCTTCTTTAAGAATGCCTGCTATGGTTTTTTGCAAGACTTGGCCTTTGTCCCTGCTGTTTCTTGATAGTGTAATCAGCACGTCTCCGGTAGTCGTTTTATAAATCTTCTCGACTGCCGTGCGGACCTGCTCATCAGGGACGTCCTGCTTTATTCGACGCAGAATATCGGCATACTTAGTCTTTTCTGCTGGACGTATGATCAGCGCGTCAGGTTTGGTCCACTTGAAGGGTTTCTTCCGCTTAGGCTCCGGTCGGGGCTTCTTCGTCGGTTCCTTTGAAAGCTGTTCTTTGGCTTGCTTCCTCTTATCCTTCATACTTTGGACTTTTTGCCATTCGGTCACCTCTTTTTTGGCGTTCTGTGACACCACGTTTTCCGGAGGGCTCGGTTTAAGGTCCTTTTTCTTGGTCGCTTGGATGTACGTTGGGTCTGGCGAGGTACGGTCTTTCCTCTTACCAGTCTTCATAACAGCTTCCCTTTCTTCTTCAGCAATTGATTCTCCGTCACCTTCATCTCCGGTGCCCATTGCTTCTACGCTTACAGCAGCAGTTTGCTCACTTCTCTCCGGTGTAACATGCGGAGTGCGTCGTTTCAATGACTGCCATTCCTGATCCAGTTTTTGGAAACGTTTTAAGGCATTTAGTACCCTAGTTGTATTGGTCTTGATCTCCTTGTGAATATTGACCTTCGATTGGACAAACTCGTGTAGCTCACTGGTGAGCTCTTCAAGGCGTTTCAGTGCCTGCCCTCTCTTCATTTCAGCGCCTGCTTCCATCGCTGCTTGTTGGGCGTGAGGCCCATCTCCTCCAGTCTCTTCATTTCTTTGATTTTTTTCATTATCCATAGCATCAATGATACTCCAAAGCAGGAGGTCGTCTCCGAACACGATGCCTCAGGAAGTGGAGGGGTGATCACTCCTATAGCTACCTCCATTGTTATAAGAGCTTGTGGCCATTGAAGTGGGAAATTTCAACCGCTTCGACCTTGCACCTTCTTCCTTCATCGGCTTCCTCTTGCTCCCGTGGGTGCGGCACGTAGATGCCGGGAGTTACCACGCACACCGCGCTAGACGGATCATATCGCACATCTCTTTCGAGCAGCGTCACCATACCCGCTTGTATACGTGACCCATTGGTCAGGTGTTGTGACTAATCCTTCATAATTGAAGGAGAGTGTTGTCCGCGGGAGCGTATTTTATTTGGCTCCTACCCCCTGCCCTCATCAACTATAAAAATAAGCATCATCTAAGGACACTGAGCGTTCCCCTATTCGCTTGTGGGGACACGCCTGGTAGCAGTTTCTCCTCTGCCCCAGGTGTGTGTGTGTGTGTGTGTGTGTGTGTGTGTGTGTGTGTGTGTGTGTGTGTGTGTGTGTGTGTGTGTGTGTGTGTGTGTGTGTGTGTGTGTGTGTGTGTGTGTGTGTGTGTGTGTGTGTGTGTGTGTGTGTGTGTGTGTGTGTGTGTGTGTGTGTGTGTGTGTGTGTGTGTGTGTGTGTGTGTGTGTGTGTGTGTGTGTGTGTGTGTGTGTGTGTGTGTGTGTGTGTGTGTGTGTTTTGTGATCATCCAAAAATAATATTCCTACAAATTGTTTAAAAATCCACATTAGGGTTCCCTTATAAAAGATGGTTTGAAGTCGTTAAGAAATATCAGACTCAAGTTACTTTGCCATATTACGTCTTAAAAATTTTTTATGCTTTTATCATTACTTAAAATATTTTGACTAGCCTTTTTGTTTATTCTATTTATTCAATGATTCCGTTCAAATTTGTTGAAAAGTACAATCACTAACATTAGTATAGCTCTAATGAAGGTTGATAGCACAAAATAAAAAGAGAATATCTATTTATGTGTCTGTGTTGATAGGTATTTGCACAGAAATCATTCAATTAGGCCGAGATGAGTTGATGATTTCATAGGAACAATTAGACAAATTCCATGACAGTCATTGATATTATTATGCAGAATATATTTTGTGCGTCAAAATCAATTAACTATCTAAATGTAAATAATTGGTTTCGGTTTTTTCTTGACAGCAAGAGGATATTTATTTAATGAAATCAGTACAAGTGAACGTCACACAAAATGCAAAAATATACGACAGAAATATAGTAAAATGCACAAATATACTGCAATATAAGGACAAAATGTAGAAATATATTTCAATATAATACAAAATGCCGAAATACTATGGTGATAAATTTCGGCAATTCTCGTTTACCTTTTTCAGACCAGGGGAATTCACAAAAGAATCAAAACGAATATGTTCAATTTACATACATCACACCATAGAATAAAGGGAATCATTGTTTTATTCTCTTGTTAGTTTTTTTCTTAATGTATTATTAATATTTAACTGTAAACATAATGGAAAATGTTCTGTTTCATACTGAAACAGGCGATAACATAAGTTTAGATTCAAATTAATTGTCATAAAACATTATCGAGAGTAAAGTTGAGCAGTGAAAAACTTGTTTATGTTTTACATTTAAGTAAGGTATGTTATGTCAGAGTATTGATGGTTACGGCGGAGGTATGCAGACGACAACTCTGACGGTCACCGGTAAGTTTTGTGACGTTGTTTCGGGCATCATGGATAAAAGCCTGAAATTAGTAAGTAGGTGGTGTTTGTTCCAGGGGAGGACTTTCAGTCAATTCCGAAAAAACCATCATCTTGCCTTTTACGAGAAAAAGAGACCTTGTAACA
Organism: Stictocephala bisonia; assembly: GCA_035578905.1. Classification (NCBI taxonomy): domain Eukaryota; kingdom Metazoa; phylum Arthropoda; class Insecta; order Hemiptera; family Membracidae; genus Stictocephala; species Stictocephala bisonia. The sequence goes on from JAQJVL010004506.1 coordinate 9,999, forward strand.
CTGAGGGGCTTAAACCTCAAGGAGAATATTCGAGGGCAAGCCCTCAGAAGAAAGAATGGTAGCTAGTCTGGGGAAAAAGATTTTAGAGCTGGCTAAGCCGCTTGGAATAGGTACCCCATTCTGGTAGGCAACAGGGGAGCACAATAAACCTAAGGTTGAAGTGCAACCTAGGAATAACCTCAGAGCTTTCCTTCCCCTCAGTAAACTAAACTAAACTAAGGGGCTAAGGTGGTGGCTTGCCACACAGCCTGTCCGGGTTCGATTCCCGGTATGACCTTAACAGTTTTTACTCCTTTCCCACTCCCATGGTTCGGAAGTCCCGTTAAGGTGGTGGTCCAACGAGCCTACAAAGCAAATATGGGCTCGTCTAAGCAGGCAAGAGGGACTGTGTAATTAGATGATGCTCCCCACTAACATCCATTTGATATTTTATTAATAATTAAATAAATTGAAAAGTTATTTCTTTGTAAAACATGCAAAACGGAAGTTGAGTTTATTTGCTGACAAAGTTATAGTGGCCTTGAGTGTGTAGTAGACAAGTAGTTAAATACTTTGGTTGGTTAATGGTCAAATAACTTCGCCGATAGTGTGAGGAATGGTAGGCCATAATTCCTGAATAGGAAGTAACTCAATATCCGCTACAACTGACAGCAATTTCCACATCTTGCACTCAAAGATTTTGCTCTAGCTATAAAGTTTTAAACATCTGAGTGCTTAGACATAAAATATACTATGATCAAATAGAAGGAAATATAATATTGATTGTGTCAGTAATAAACATTTTCTTAGAATAAATTTGCTGTTAATATTTATCGACACTGAAAAATATTCAATTTTTAAAATATCTTGTTTTGTTAAAAGTGTGTTGAATATTTTGTAAATATGATTAAAAAGTCATTATAATAGTTTGAAAAACACATATTTTCTGTTGGAGTTTTTTACAAATCCACTTAACTAAGATTTGTATATTTTGCACATTGAAACGGTGCACACAAGAAAATACTAAACGATATATTAATTTGCTGTTTGTAACGCTGGAATTTCACGGAAAAATGAGACCTCGATATGGCAAGACTTTCATCTTTTATTACATATGTGAAAAGGATACAGGCTAAATACTAAAGTTATGAAGGTTCCACCATCTCGAGATTATGGTGGTGTTTTATTTATTTGGTCACAGTTTATTTATTTTATTTTTATCCTCAACAATATGCTACATCTGCTGCCATTTTGGAGTTGATTTTCTGTAATACCACTGTCAAATTCAAATAAATATTAAAGTTTTATTCATTAGTGTATTTTTATTTCATTTAAAGTTTACAAGGTTTTACAAATGCGTAACCTTGCCAGGCTTGGCAAAGCTTGTCGGCAAGGACCACAATATGAACGTATGATTATAATATTTAAAAAGTAGTATACAATACGTAGGTGGTTTAGGGCAGGCACTTAGATATAAGCAAGTTTACAAGTATGTGACTTATAGTTGCAATAATTAAAACAACAACGAAACAACAAACAGCAACGGTATTCTTAATAACGGAAAATAAATGTAAGAAAGAATACCGATTTATTCCGGTGTCATCTGAATTTGACTTATACTCTTGATATAAACTGTCACTTGACTTTTGCTAGAAATGTTTGACAGTTTAGATTTAGGAAATTTGTCAACATTGCTATTGTAATCTTTCTTTCCAAGGTGATGAATCGATATAAAGTTAGTTTAAAATAAAAAAATAAATAAATAAAATAAAAAAGAATGATGATATCTTTACAGACAAACACAGTAAAGATATACTGTTTACGATTTTAGTTTTAATAATTTATTCAAATAGTAAAAAAAAAACTAAATAATAATTATAAAAATGGTTATTGCATCAAACCTCAAATGAGGTATTACAATATATAATATAATAAAAATTGAGTTAAATCTACATATAAATTACAGTCGATTTAAAAAAAAACCTTCAATGTTGTACAAACACTCTTCTAATAAATAGTTGTATATAAGTTTTTAAAATTGTTTCATTTCCAGATGTCTCAATTTATAAGGTAATTTATTATACCATTTAATAGCCATAAACTCATGATTTTTTTTACATTGTTTAATTTTCAGTTGATTCGAATTTCTTGTGTCGTACTTATATATATTTTTGTTTTGAGGAAATTTATGTAAGTAATATAATAAAAAAATTTATGTAATTCAGGAATATAATAACGGAAAATAAATGTAAGAAAGAATACCGATTTGTTCCGGTGTCATCTGAATTTGACTTATACTCTTGATATAAACTGTCACTTGACTTTTGCTAGAAATGTTTGACAGTTTAGATTTAGGAAATTTGTCAACATTGCTATTGTAATCTTTCTTTCCAAGGTGATGAATCGATATAAAGTTAGTTTAAAATAAAAAAATAAATAAATAAAATAAAAAAGAATGATGATATCTTTACAGACAAACACAGTAAAGATATACTGTTTACGATTTTAGTTTTAATAATTTATTCAAATAGTAAAAAAAAAACTAAATAATAATTATAATAATGGTTATTGCATTAAACCTCAAATGAGGTATTACAATATATAATATAATAAAATTGAGTTAAATCTACATATAAATTACAGTCGATTTAAAAAAAAACCTTCAATGTTGTACAAACACTCTTCTAATAAATAGTTGTATATAAGTTTTTAAAATTGTTTCATTTCCAGATGTCTCAATTTATAAGGTAATTTATTATACCATTTAATAGCCATAAACTCATGATTTTTTTTACATTGTTTAATTTTCAGTTGATTCGAATTTCTTGTGTCGTACTTATATATATTTTTGTTTTGAGGAAATTTATGTAAGTTGTTTTTTGTTTATAATAAGCTTTTATAAATGAATAATGAAGGAAGAGTCATTATTTTCAGTTTTTTGGATAGAGGTCTGCATGAAGTTTTAAAAGGTGCTCCACAAATTAGTCACAAAAGGGATCCGCCTCCTCCAGCCCTTTTTTTTAATTTTTTTGATAATATTACAATTAGATATTTATTTTTACCTTTCTACACTATAAACTAGATGATTTATGGAAATAAAAATTTTTTTTAGTAAAAAATAAATGTTTTATGGGTGATTTTGCTGTTTTTTTGTGCTATTTTCACGATATTTTAGATTTTGAATAACTTTTTTATTTTTCAACTAATTCAAATAATTTGTTGTTGTTATTTTCTACATGAAATAAAGCAACTTTTGACGCATGGAAACTATTCTAGCTCATATACACAAATTACCCAATCGTTAGAAAAAATAAATAGTTTTTAAAAAGTTGAAAAAAAATTCTAAATTTAAAGAAAATATAAGTTTTGCTTGTAGGGGGGTTTCCATGCGTGAAAAGTTTATAAATATTATCAAGATGAAGTGGTAAAAATTTCAAGACTCTACCTATTTTGGTTCAAAAGTTATACAAACTTGTATGTAGTAAAACATGGAAAAATTAGTTTGAGGAAATTTGCGTTTAAAGTTTTTATTTAGAAAATACACTTATTTTACCATCTAAAACTCCCCTGCTCCATATGTTTTTCCTTCCCTAGCCTTCTTTGACTCTTCTTCTTGTATCTTCTTTGATTTCAGCAGTTTTCTATATTTTTTGTACTTCTCAGTAGACCTTGCGTTGCGAATACGAAGACGATCAAAGTCCCTTTTCTTAGCGTGACTCGCAGTATTTGCACCTGGAGAAAGTCCAACTTGCTGTAGAAGATTAGTCATAGTTAGGAGATATCCTTCATTGTAAACACATATGGCCTCTGCTATTGCACCCTCAACCCTCCTTTTTCCTGTAAATGAAACCTTTGGACACTTACTCCAGATCAATCCGTGTAAGGTCTCGTTAGCGTTCTGCGTTTTTCCCATCGAGCATCTTCTTAGGAGGTCCTTGTCAGTAAGCCTAACATAAAGTGGGGTGATGTGTTTTACAACAGTTTCATTTAGGGGTGTCTTTATGTATGTGTTATGTTTTCTGGGTGCACTTCCATTTGCCAAATCCCTCTGGTAAAAGCACCAGCTGTCGTTTCCACGTGGACAATTATCGTGCAGGGGAATTAGATCGGTTGACCTACAATGATCAATCGTAGCAAAGATGGATTTACTCATAGCATCTACATCATCAAGATTGTTGATTATAGCATTTCTATAGTACTTAGTTAGTTTGTCGATGGTAGTCCCTTTCAGACTACCATGCGATTTGCCACCTAATGTGATTTTTAGCTTAGCACAAGTTTTTACGAGGTTTCGTAGCCCTGTACCTAACCTTTTAGCAACATGATTAACGCATTCTTGCTTATCAATTTGAGTTTCTTCCCCATAAATGTTCCAAGATTGTAATTGATCATGGGTTTTAGAATCCCCGTCGGAAATAACACTAACATAACGGAAACCGTTTTCCTCAGAACGCCTCCACATTCGTACGGCAGCTTCTGTTTCCATAGCTGGTGAGGAGCCGTCATAATTTGCCTGGAACATAGGATTGTGAGTAACTTACCATTCCTCATCAGACTCACCAGATTCCTCATTTGATTCAACTCTTTTTTTTTCACAAACACGACAATATTTTGATAGGATTTCGTAATCAATCACTAGGCCTGTAATGACCTCAATAATGCAGCCGACTCCATATTTGGATGTGAAGCCTCTTTTCATCCATGACCCATCATAGCTGACTGATATATCCCTCGGGCCCTCTTGATCTAATGAACCATCAATCTCTGAGTAAGCTTTTATGACTTCTCTTCTAGCTTTTCTTAGCGTCTCTTGTACGTATAGGTTTGTTTGCGCGGTCACTTTCATCACTTGTTTGTCATATGTTGAGTGGCTCATGCATGGCATGTTCAATCCCATACAGAATGTTTCCATTGCCATATGCCCTTTGCCTAGAGAACCAAATGTTTTTACCATCCTTCTGTTTATGTCAGAAAAGTTTCTCTTTGTACTTTCATCAGTAACGCGTTTTGATGTTTCAAAGCTATACTCTTCATTGCATGACATGCATTGTATTTTTATTTCAACCACAAATGATTTCAAATATAAATATGTAACATTTGTGTCTGTACCAAGACAAAACTTACATGGCAGTTCAGCTAAAAAAGCCTTGATAATGTTCAAATCCATTAGGCAATAGACAGAAGCCTGGTCGTCCAAGTTGACGGTTTGCTTATATCTAGAACAAGCTCAAATCCTCTAGGCCTTTCCTTTTTTTCTGGAGAAATATCATCCTCTGCATTGTTTACCTCTGCGTTGTCAACCTCTTCTATGTTTTCATCACTACATTGAGTAGTATTATCTTTAGGGCAGTGTTCGGTACAGGTATTACCTAGGCCTACTTCACTAGGGATGGGTAAATTGTTCGCCGTGGTCTTGTCGCCTACTGTTTTTTTACCAAGCCTACTATCCCAACTCCTATAGGCAAGAGCCTTCATCACATTGGATTGATTTAGTTTATGTCTTTTCACCCTACCCATGTCTATTTGTCACTTACAACTGTATGAATATACACTTGTAGTGTAAACTTCGAGCATACGGCATAGGCCTACGCTTTTCAAAACAAATATCAATATTATAGTTTTCACTTATTTAACCAAATAAAAACTATAAGTTACTTTCCACTAACTAGATGCACACAATATTCACAATAAACAAACATAACCTCAACCTCTAATATAACAATTGACAACTGACTGTCAGCTGGTGTTGATGTGTTGTTATTCAACAACACCTGATGCAAGGTTGCCAACTTAGTACACTATATTGTAATTGAAAAGTAAACTATAATACTATGATGACTATAATGAAACATGCCTAAAATATTTTTCTTATTGTATTTCCATGTTAGTTTACAATAAAATAAATATATAATAAACAAATATGGAAAATTAAATTTATAAGAGCCAAGATCCATTTAGCTTCGCAAAATACCAACTTTTCGCCAAGCGCGTGGTTCTATAAAAACGTCCAAAAATATTAGAAATAATGCTGGGAATGGCTTGATATTTTGCAGACACACTTCTGAGAACATATACAATGTATTGAAATCAAAAACAAAAAATCCCCAAAAATTCACAAAATTGACTTTTGGAGGAGGCGGATCCCCATATATTTTAAATATTACTTTACAAACCAATTAGTGTTTGTATGTGTGTAAGTACACATTTTGATCAGCTTTTAAAGATCATAGCCAGTTACTGTATTTTTGAAAACTGATGATCGGTAGACCGTTGGAATTTCCAAAGATTAACAAACGTATTTAATATATTCTCTTAGCCAGTACTCCGAATAAAAATTAATTATACTATAATGATTGTTAGATGGTTAAAATAATAAAATGCAATTTGTATTAGTGATATCTAGTCAAATAAACTGTCTTAAATCGGTATATAGAATATACGTGACGGAAAAGAAATTTAAAAGTTAAAAAAACTAAAGAAAAATAATTATAATATTACACGTGATGATACAATATATTTTCTCATGGTGTACTATTGAAAAATAACATCTATATAATTTACATAACTGCTTATAAAGCTCATTTAAGTTCAGACTAACCCAATTCAAGATTACAAAATTTATTGTAATGTTCTCTTCTGATTGGCAAATATTGACTTTGTCATAAATCACATTTCAAATGTTTATAAAAGGCCTGAAATCCTTAGAGAAAGTGTATTTTTTATTTAAGAAATATATTTTAGTTACAAAATATGTAAGAACCATGTGTTATTAATCAGAATGTGTCTCTTCAAGGGAAGTTTACAGCTTATTACCTGAGAAACACTGTTCCATCTAGTGCAAACTCATAAACAAGCTGAAATAGGTTACAGGTAAGCATATATTCAGTTCTTCATGTGTACTGGTTACCTCACAGAACATAAACTTGGTTACAGGTAATTCATGGTTAAAAAACACAAAAGAAAAACTATATATTCTCAAAAGAAAATATAGAACAATATAAAGATAAGTGAATGAATACAAACCCTTTTCGTATGGACTGTATTCCCTACACAACATTAACACGAGTATAGGTAAGAATATGATTACAAACATTAATGTGGTTATGTTTACTCATTAACTCTAAACTAAAAATAGAAAACATCTGTAGTAGTATCTTGATTGTATTGAGAAAAAGTAGCGGCTCAACTTGTTTTCTCGAAGTTTGTGATTGATCGTCCAGTACTCTCAGCTCGATACCAAACACTATGCAGTCACAGTTGACTCAACAACTTGGGGTTCATCGTCCAGTACTCTCAGCTCGATAGCGAACACTATGAAGTCACGGTTGACTCAACAACTTCGGGTTCATCGCCCAGTACTCTCAGCTCGACACCGAACACTATGAAGTCACGGTTGACTCAACAACTTGGGGTTCATCGTCCAGTACTCTCAGCTCGACACCGAACACTATGCAGTCACGGATGACTCAACAGCTTGGGGTTCATTATCCAGTACTTTCAGCTCGACACCGAACACTATGCAGTCACGGTTGACTCAACAATTTGGGGGGTTCATCGCACAGTACTATCAGCTCGATACCGAACACTATGCAGTCACGGATGACTCAATAACTTGGGATTCATCGTCCAGTACTCTCAGCTCGACACCTAACACTATGCAGTCACGGTTGACTCAACAACTTGGGGTTCATCGTCCAGTACTCTCAGCTCGATACCTAACACTATGCAGTCACGGATGACTCAATAACTTGGGTTTCATCGTCCAGTACTCTCAGCTCGACACCTAACACTATGCAGTCACGATTAACTCAATAACTTGGGATTCATCATCCAGTACTCTCAGCTCGACACCTAACACTATGCAGTCACGGTTGACTAAACAATTTGGGGGGTTCATCGCATAGTACTCTGAGGTCAACACCGAACAATATGCAGTCACGGTTGACTCAACAACTTGGGGTTCATCGTCCAGTACTCTCAGCTCGACACCGAACACTATTCAGTCATGGTTGACTCAACAACTTGGGGTTCATCGTCCAGTACTCTCAGCTTGACACCGAACACTATGCAGTCACGGTTGACTCAACAACTTGGGGTTCATCGCCCAGTACTCTCAGCTCAAAACCGAGCACTATGCAGTCATGGTTGACTCAACAGGTTAGGGTTCATTGCCTAGTACACTCAGCTGGCACCGAAAACTATAGAGTCATGGTTGACTCAACAGCTTGGGGTTCATTATCCAGTAATTTCAGCTCGTCCCTGAACACTATGCAGTCACGGTTAACTCGACAGGTTGGGGTTCATCGCCCAGTACTCTCAGCTCGACACCGAACACTATGCAGTCACGGATGACTCAATAACTTGGGATTCATCGTCCAGTACTCTCAGCTCGACACCGAACACTATGCAGTCACGGATGACTCAATAACTTGGGATTCATCGTCCAGTACTCTCAGCTCGACACCTAACACTATGCAGTCACGGTTGACTCAACAACTTGGAGTTCATCGTCCAGTACTCTCAGCTCGATACCTAACACTATGCAGTCATGGAAGACTCAATAACTTGGGATTCATCGTCCAGTACTCTCAGCTTGACACCTAACACTATGCAGTCACGATTAACTCAATAACTTAGGATTCATCATCCAGTACTCTCAGCTCGACACCTAACACTATGCAGTCACGTTTAACTCAATAACTTGGGATTCATCGTCCAGTACTCTCAGCTCGACACCTAACACTATGCAGTCATGGTTGACTCAATAACTTGGGATTCATCGTCCAGTACTCTCAGCTCGACACCTAACACTATGCAGTCACGGTTAACTCAATAACTTGGGATTCATCGCCCAGTACTCTCAGCTCGACACCTAACAATATGCAGTCACGGTTAAATCAACAGGTTGGGTTTCATTGCCCAGTACGCTCAGCTGGCACCGAACACTATACAGTCATGGTTGACTCAACAGCTTGGGATTCATTATCCAGTACTCTCAGCTCGACACCTAACACTATGCAGTCACGGATGACTCAATAACTTGGGATTCATCACCCAGTACTTTCAGCTCAACACCGAACACTATGCAGTCACGGATGACTCAATAACTTGGGATTCATCGTCCAGTACTCTCAGCTCGACACCTAACACTATGCAGTCAAGGTTGACTCAACAACTTGGGGTTCATCGTCCAGTACTCTCAGCTCGACACCTAACACTATGCAGTCACGGTTAACTCAATAACTTGGGATTCATCGCCCAGTACTCTCACCTCGACACCTAACACTATACAGTTATGGTTAACTCAACAGGTTGGGGTTCATTGCCCAGTACGCTCAGCTGGCACCGAACACTATACAGTCACGGTTGACTCAACAGCTTGGGGTTCATTATCCAGTACTCTCAGCTCTTCACCTAACACTATGCAGTCACGGATGACTCAATAACTTGGAATTCATAGCCCAGTACTCTCAGCTCAACACCGAACACTATGTAGTCACGGTTGACTCAACAGGTTAGGGTTCATTGCCCAGTACGCTCAGCTGGCACCGAACACTATATAGTTACGGTTGACTCAACAGCTTGGGGTTCATTATCCAGTACTCTCAGCTCGACACCTAACACTATGCAATCACAGATGGCTCAACTGCTAGGGACCTGTCATGTGCCTAACCAATGACAACGGCCAGTCGTCTTTCTGTACACTCTCCGGCCTACACTAATGTACATGACAAAGTTCTTTGAGTATTTTGGATGAAGAATGGGTCAATACCAATGTAAGGGTATGGGTGGGTTAGAGCCACTGTACGTGTAGGGGTGGGTAGGTTAGTATCACTATTGCTTTTTACAGTATCATTAGTTGGTGTAGGTACATAATTTATTTTAAATACACTATAACAGAGAGAAGGTTGTCCCTACCCAGGACGGCAGGGTCAGGCCCAGTCACAGCAGACAGCAATAGAATACTGTTGACAGCAATAAACCAGCGTCACCAGTGACCTACAGTCATTCTAATCAAATAATAATACAATTGATAACCACAGGGTAATTTTTTGAACTATCGTTAGTTACTGGAAATAAATAAAAAACACCCGTAAGGAGGAGTATCTACCTTACGCAGAAACATAAAATAGGTTACAAGTAAATGTATGAATACAATACACCTTTATAGTGGGCCATCCACCCCACCCAACATAACTAGGTTTATGACTACAAACCACTCTTCATGTGGACTCTCTGCCTCGCACGACATAAAATAGGTTAGTGTAACACGTCAATCCACCCTTCATGTGGACTCTGCCTCACACGACATAAACTAGGTTAGTGTAACAGGTCAATCCACCCTTCATGTGGACTCTGCCTCACACGACATAAACTAGGTTAGTGTAATACCACAATCCACCCTTCATGTGGACTCTGCCTCACACGACATAAACTAGGTTAGTGTAACACCTCAATCCACCCTTCATGTAGACTCTACCTCGCACGACATAAACTAGGTTAGTGTAATACCACAATCCACCCTTAATGTGGACTCTGCCTCACACGACATAAACTAGGTTAGTGTTACACGTCAATCCACCCTTCATGTGGACTCTGCCTCGCACGACATAAACTAGGTTAGTGTAATACCACAATCCACCCTTCATGTGGACTCTGCCTCACACGACAATAAACTAGGTTAGTGTAATACCACAATCCACCCTTCATGTGGACTCTGCCTCGCACGACATAAACTAGGTTAGTGTAATACCACAATCCACCCTTCATGTGAACTCTGCCTCGCACGACAATAAACTAGGTTAGTGTAATACCACAATCCACCCTTTATGTGGACTCTGCCTCGCACGACATAAACTAGGTTAGTGTAATACCACAATCCACCCTTCATGTGGACCCTGCCTCGCACGACATAAACTAGGTTAGTGTAATACCACAATCCACCCTTCATGTGGACTCTGCCTCGCACGACATAAACTAGGTTAGTGTAATACCACAATCCACCCTTCATGTGGACTCAGCCTCACACGACAATAAACTAGGTTAGTGTAACACGACAATCCACCCTTCATGTGGACTTAGCCTCGCACGACATAAACTAGGTTATTGTAATACCACAATCTACTTCTCATGTGGACTCTGACTCGCACGACATAAACTAGGTTAGTGTAATACCACAATCCACCCTTCATGTGGACTCTAACTCGCACGACATAAACTAGGTTATTGTAATACCACAATCCACTCTTCATGTGGACTCTGACTCGCACGACATAAACTAGGTTAGTGTAATACCACAATCCACCCTTCATGTGGACTCTGCCTCGCACGACATAAACTAGGTTAGTGTAATACCACAATCCACCCTTCATGTGGACCCTCTGCCTCACATGACATAAACTAGGTTAGAGTAACACGTCAATCAACCCTTCATGTGGACTCTGCCTCGCACGTCATAAACTAGGTTAGTGTAATACCACAATCCACCCTTCATGTGGACTCTGACTCGCACGACATAAACTAGGTTAGTGTAATACCACAATCCACCCTTCATGTGGACTCTAACTCGCACGACATAAACTAGGTTATTGTAATACCACAATCCACTCTTCATGTGGACTCTGACTCGCACGACATAAACTAGGTTAGTGTAATACCACAATCCACCCTTCATGTGGACTCTGACTCGCACGACATAAACTAGGTTAGTGTAATACCACAATCCACCCTTCATGTGGACCCTCTGCCTCACATGACATAAACTAGGTTAGAGTAACACGTCAATCAACCCTTCATGTGGACTCTGCCTCGCACGACATAAGCTAGGTTAGTGTAATACCACAATCCACCCTTCATGTGGACTCTGACTCGCACGACATAAACTAGGTTAGTGTAATACCACAATCCACCCTTCATGTGGACCCTCTGCCTCACATGACATAAACTAGGTTAGAGTAACACGTCAATCAACCCTTCATGTGGACTCTGCCTCGCACGACATAAACTAGGTTAGTGTAATACCACAATCCACCCTTCATGTGGACTCTGACTCACACGACATAAACTAGGTTAGTGTAATACCACAATCCATCCTTCATGTGGACTGTCTGCCTCGCACGACATAAACTAGGTTAGTGTTACACGTCAATCCACCCTTCATGTGGACTCTGCCTCGCACGACATAAACTAAGTTATTGTAATACCACAATCCACCCTTCATGTGGACTCTGCCTCGCACGACATAAACTAGGTTAGTGTAACACGTCAATATACCCTTAATGTGGACCCTCTGCCTCGTACGACATAAACTAGGTTAGTGTAACACGACAATCCACCCTTCCTGTGGACTCTTCCTCGCACGACATAAACTAGGTTATTGTAATACCACAATCCACCCTTCATGTGGACTCTGCCTCGCACGACATAAACTAGGTTAGTGTAATACCACAATCCACCCTTCATGTGGACCCTCTGCCTCGCACGATATAAACTAGGTTAGTGTAACACGTCAATCCACCCTTCATGTGGACTCTGCCTCGCACGACATAAACTAGTTTAGTGTAATACCACAATCCACCCTTCATGTGGACTCAGCCTCACACGACAATAAACTAGGTTAGTGTAACACGACAATCCACCCTTCATGTGGACTCTGCCTCGCACGACATAAACTAGGTTAGTGTAATACCACAATCCACCCTTCATGTGGACTCTGCCTCGCATGACATAAACTAGGTTATTGTAATACCACAATCCACCCTTCATGTGGACTCTTACTCGCATGACATAAACTAGGTTATTGTAACTCCACAATCTACCCTTCATGTGGACTCTGCCTCGCACGACATAAACTAGGTTAGTGTAACACGTCAATCCACCCTTCATGTGGACTCTGCCTCACACGACATAAACTAGGTTATTGTAACTCCACAATCTACCCTTCATGTGGACTCTGCCTCACACGACATAAACTAGGTTAGTGTATCACCACAATCCACCCTTCATGTGAACTATCGACCACTACATAAACTAGGTTATAGGTAGGTGTTTATCTAAAATAGACTATTCCTGTTGAGTCTCTCTCATATAACATAAACACTGTGATCATCACAAATAAACCTTAGCCAGTGGAGTAATCAACCTGCATCCATTATGAGGGTTAATTAACTGGGAAGGGAAGGGAGTCCTAACTGCCAACACAAACAGCAGTTTTGACATCAATTGGATGCAGTTACGAAATATACTCGTAGGTTACAAGCTCAGATGCTCATTTCGATTGCTATTTCTTGTTCTTGACTGGCTAACTACATATAACTGTCCTGGTAAGATAGTATATATATTGCCTAAAGCATTGTACATATTGCGTATCCATATACTTTGTAAAACACAAAAAGAGAATCGCACCTTATCTTACAATATCTCTCAGTCTAGTTTTTCGTGTGAAAACAAAATTAAAATTTCGATGTAAAATTTTTATTGTATATTCCCAAAAAGACCATGGCTTGTTTGGATAATTATAATTAGTCTTAAATATCCACCAACAAAGTCTTTAAAGTTACACAGCCATAGAAACTATATTTTGTTTTTATGGTACTATATAATCATTAATTTTTTTCGAACGATCATTGTAGTTGTTATAAAAACTTACAGAAAAATTTCAAATTTTCTTTCAACACAATACTGGCAGCGTACTTAACTTCAACAGGTTCTTTATTTTAGAGTTTCCAAAAATAATATGTATAATTATCAATTCTTAAATTTCAAGTTTTATGTAATAAACCGAAAAGTACAGATCCTTAAAGTGCATCTTATACTCCAATCGATTCAAGGCTTAGGTCTACAACTCAATGACAACATTTTGTGTGGTAGTTGCCATAGCTAGGAGATCACACATTCGTGACGGTCCAGCTACCAGGTTTGTTGCTCGTTTAGAACTACCCAGGGGATACGTACAACTTTAAAGCTTTGCTGTGGACGTGAAAATAATCCCCATAAAAAATAAAAAAAATTGTATATGACAAAAAAACCATGCAATATATATATATATATATATATATATATATATATATATATATATATATATATATATATCTCAATGAGAACAAACATTATTGTATTCCAATTGGAGTTTATTTAGTTATTTTATATGTTGAAGCATATTTTTTATACAAATAGTGTTTTTGAGAAAAATTATAAGTAATCAATTATTTAATATTCGTATGTTTGTCAAAGCAGAATATTAAACAATTAGAATATTTTTTCCTTTGTAACACATAGTAACCCAGATAACGGGAACTTTGAAATAGTAAAAAACCAAGCGTGATAGATTACAATCATGCAATTTATAGCAATTGAAACATGAAAATGTCCAATTTAGGAAGTATTAATGGTTCTTATCATTTCTTAAAAGTTATGTCCTTAGAGTCTTACTCCCATGCGACTGCATTCTTGACATCTGTGTTTGAGATTCTCCACTGAACGCTGCAACATCTCGACTGAAAACTGTGAATCTCATCCCGAATTCTCTGTTTTAACTCATCCACTCCAAGATGCTTCTTTACGGATAGAACGCCATGGGCTCCCTAACACACACTCGCGAACAACATTAATGTTCTGTGCAGTACGAACACTCTCGTGGCATTTGAACTGCAGATGCTTCTTTACGGATAGAACGCCATGGGCTCCCTGACACATACTCACGAACAACATTAATGTTCTGTGCAGTACGAACACTCTCGTGGCATTTGAACTGCAGATGCTTCTTTACGGATAGAACGCCATGGGCTCCCTGACACACACTCGCGAACAACATTAATGTTCTGTGCAGTACGAACACTCTCGTGGCATTTGAACCGCAGATGCTTCTTTACGGATAAAACGCCATGGGCTCACTGACACACACTCGCGAACAACATTAATGTTCTGTGCAGTACGAACACTCTCATGGCATTTGAACCGCAGATGCTTCCTTACGGATAGAACGCCATAGGCTCCCTGACACATACTCGCGAACAAGATTAATGTTCTGTGCAGTACGAACACTCTCGTGGCATTTGAACTGCAGATGCTTCCTTACGGATAGAACGCCATAGGCTCCCTGACACATACTCACGAACAACATTAATGTTCTGTGCAGTACGAACATCCTCGTGGCATTTGAACTGCAGATGCTTCCTTACGGATAGAACGCCGTGGGCTTCCTGACACATACTCACGAACAACATTAGTGTTCTATGCAATACGAACACTCTCGTGGCATTTGAACTGCAGATGCTTCCTTACGGATAGAACGCCATGGGCTCCCTGACACTTACTCGCGAACAACATTAATGTTCTGTGCAGTACGAACACTCTCGTGGCATTTGAACCGCAGATGCTTCCTTACGGATAGAACGTCATAGGCTCCCTGACACATACTCGCGAACAACATTAATGTTCTGTGCAGTACGAACACTCTCGTGGCATTTGAACCGCAGATGCTTCCTTACGGATAGAACGCCATAGGCTCCCTGACACATACTCGCGAACAACATTAATGTTCTGTGCAGTACGAACACTCTCGTGGCATTTGAACCCCAGATGCTTCCTTACGGATAGAACGCCATAGGCTCCCTTACACATACTCGCGAACAACATTAATGTTCTGTGCAGTACGAACACTCTCGTGGCATTTGATCCGCAGATGCTTCCTTACGGATAGAACGCCAGAGGCTCCCTGACACATACTCTCGAACAACATTAATGTTCTGTGCAGTACGAACACTCTCGTGGCATTTGATCCGCAGATGCTTCCTTACGGATAGAACGCCATAGGCTCCCTGACACATACTCTCGAACAACATTAATGTTCTGTGCAGTACGAACACTCTCGTGGCATTTGAACCCCAGATGCTTCCTTACGGATAGAACGCCATAGGCTCCCTTACACATACTCGCGAACAACATTAATGTTCTGTGCAGTACGAACACTCTCGTGGCATTTGATCCGCAGATGCTTCCTTACGGATAGAACGCCGTGGGCTCCCTGACACATACTCGCGAACAACATTAATGTTCTGTGCAGTACAAACACTCTCGTGGCATTTGAACTGCAGATGCTTCCTTACGGATAGAACGCCATAGGCTCCCTGACACATACTCGCGAACAACATTAATATTCTGTGCAGTACGAACACTCTCGTGGCATTTGAACCGCAGATGCTTCCTTACGGATAGAACGCCATAGGCTCCCTGACACATACTCGCGAACAACATTAATTATCTGTGCAGTACGAACACTCTCGTGGCATTTGAACCGCAGATGCTTCCTTACGGATAGAACGCCATAGGCTCCCTGACACATACTCACGAACAACATTAATGTTCTGTGAAGTATGAACACTCTCGTGGCATTTGAACCACAGATGCTTCCTTACGGATAGAACGCCATAGGCTCCCTGACACATACTTGCGAACAACATTAATGTTCTGTGCAGTACGAACACTCTCGTGGTATTTGAACTGCAGATGCTTCCTTACGGATAGAACGCCATAGGCTCCCTGACACATACTTGCGAACAACATTAATGTTCTGTGCAGTACGAACACTCTCGTGGCATTTGAACCGCAGATGCTTCCTTACGGATAGAACGCCAGAGGCTCCCTGACACATACTCGCGAACAACATTTTTTATATTTTTTTTATTTATTTATTCCAACGGTGAACACCATTTTACAATATTTTGACAGTGAGATATACATGCGACAAAGATACAATATTTTAGATTAGCATGCTAATAATTGTTGAAAGATGACTTATGCTATCAAGCTAGACTTGATAATAACTTGCATAAATATTAAACAACAACTATGTACAACATTGATGTATACTTAAATAAATTAGACATGGCAATACTGTGTGGTTATATATGTACATTGATGGCAACATGCAATTTGTGTGCAAAGTGCAATGAACATTTAAAAGACCAACAGTCTTTTAGTTAGATTGATTGATTATGTATGTAAATATGTACGTTGATAAATAGATTTAGAATTAGATAACAAAGATATATAAATGATGATTATAGAAGGTAACAGCAATAAACTACGATAAAAGAAACAACAACAATAATATCAAGTAACAATATACTACGATAGATGGTAACAATAATATATAGGTAACAACAATAAACTACAGTAAAAATAAAAATATGATATGCTATGACACAGTAATTATCAGATAACAAGATAAAGTAACAGGTAACAGACAGAACGAGACAATATACTTCCCCCTCCCGACAATGTGGTTGGACCCTCCAGAGGCGCCACCAAGAAACACAACACTTTAACACAAACACTATGGGCAAGGAGCTTTAGAAGAGTAACCTCTGGACATCTCGCTTGAATGATTCTGGCGATGGTCCAAAAAAATCTAGCCGAGAGTAGACGTCTTCGCTGGTTCTCAGAAGTCTCGAGATTCAGGTCGGCTGGTATCTCCTTGTGAAGACTGTCCTGGATCTGGTACCCCTGGGAATTGTTAGGTCAATATTGGTCAAAAGTTCAACACAATCGATGATCCCATTCACCAGTTTGTAAAGGAAGATGATATCACAGACCCGACGTCTCACCGGCAGCGGCTGTATGTCAAACTGCAATTCTAGAGCTGTTACTGGTACTTGTAAGAAGGGGAAACCAAGTTTGAGGCCTAACAGTCTGAGGAAACGTGTTTGGATTCTGTTTAGGATGTCCATGTGGCCTACTTGGTAAGGAGACCAAATGATGGAACAGTACTCTAGTATCGGACGTGCAAGTGATTTGTAGAGGATGACTAAGGTCGAAGGTGATTTAAGGGGCCTTGTAGAGCGGTATATAAAACCCAGTAGAGAGGAGACTCTAGAAGAAATGTACACCAGATGGTCAAGTGGGCAAAGAGAGGGAGTTGTGATCACACCCAGATCCTTGATTCTCTGGATAACACCGAGACTGCTTCCGTCAATACAATAGTCAGACTCATGCACCACGTCACTACGACTGAAGAACATAACCACACATTTCGAGATGTTGAGTTCCATAGCATTCGACTTACACCAGTTGCTAATGTTGTTGAGTGAGTGTTGGAGTTCTTCTTGGTTTTGTGTCGAAGTGATTTTGTTGAAGACCTTGATATCGTCAGCAAACAGAAGGAACCTTGTTGTGATAGAATTGCAGATGTCATTGACGAACAAGTTGAACAGCAGCGGGCCCACATTAATGTTCTGTGCAGTACGAACACTCTCGTGGCATTTTAACTGCAAATGCTTCCTTACGGATAGAACGCCGTGGGCTCCCTGACACATACTCGCGAACAACATTAATGTTCTGTGCAGTACGAACACTCTCATGGCATTTGAACTGCAGATGCTTCCTTACGGATAGAACGCCATAGGCTCCCTGACACATACTCGTGAACAACATTAATGTTCTGTGCAGTACGAACACTCTCGTGGCATTTGAACTGCAGATGCTTCCTTACGGATAGAACGCCATAGGCTCCCTGACACATACTCGTGAACAACATTAATGTTCTGTGCAGTACGAATACTCTCGTGGCATTTGAACTGCAGATGCTTCCTTACGGATAGAACGCCATAGGCTCCCTGACACATACTCCGTGAACAACATTAATGTTCTGTGCAGTACGAACACTCTCGTGGCATTTGAACTGCAGATGCTTCCTTACGGATAGAACGCCATAGGCTCCCTGACACATACTCGTGAACAACATTAATGTTCTGTGCAGTACGAACACTCTCGTGGCATTTGAACTGCAGATGCTTCCTTACGGATAGAACGCCATGGGCTCCCTGACACATACTCACAAACAACATTAATGTTCTGTGCAGTACGAACACTCTCGTGGCATTTGAACTGCAGATGCTTCCTTACGGATAGAACGCCATAGGCTCCCTGACACATACTCGTGAACAACATTAATGTTCTGTGCAGTACGAATACTCTCGTGGCATTTGAACTGCAGATGCTTCCTTACGGATAGAACGCCGTGGGCTCCCTGACACATACTCGTGAACAACATTAATGTTCTGTGCAGTACGAACACTCTCGTGGCATTTGAACTGCAGATGCTTCCTTACGGATAGAACGCCATAGGCTCCCTGACACATACTCGTGAACAACATTAAATGTTCTGTGCAGTACGAAACACTCTCGTGGCATTTGAACCGCAGATGCTTCTTTACGGATAGAACGCCATAGGCTCCCTGACACATACTCTCGAACAACATTAATTATCTGTGCAGTACGAACACTCTCGTGGCATTTGAACTGCAGATGCTTCCTTACGGATAGAACGCCATAGGCTCCCTGACACATACTCGCGAACAACATTAATGTTCTGTGCAGTACGAACACTCTCGTGGCATTTGAACTGCAGATGCTTCCTTACGGATAGAACGCCATAGGCTCCCTGACACATACTCGCGAACAACATTAGTGTTCTATGCAATACGAACACTTCTTGGTCGTCCTGTTGTTTTTTTATTTAAAGCAGAACGAGTTTCTTCAAAGTTATTAATCCAACTTTTTATCGCATATTTTGATGGAAAGGCATCATGACGTCCTGTTTTAATAACGCCGAAACTCCCTCTGCTAATCTTTCAAACTATCACAGTTTTGATCAAACATTTTTATGGCTAACGCACGACGTTGTCCGTTCCATTGAACCATTGTATGTATTGTGACTAAAATGGCAGAGTATTCACTAGGTCAAGGTCACTGTCCTGCATTGCTGCCACCTTTACACGGGTGCCCCTACGCATTTGTTAAATTCCTGTTATTCTGTGTCACCCTTGTTACACTCCAGTGGACTAACACAGTCGATTATTTTTGGGAATTGCGTTGGTCATTTACAGCTGAGCTCCAACTTTGTGTTGGATTTACAAATGAATAATTCTATAAATTTCACGCTGATTGCATTTCATTTTGTTTTATAAATTATTTTGTATCAATAGTAAAGTTTTTTTTATTAATTATTCGGTCATTCTCTTTTTATGTACGTTTCTATTATAATTTTTAATCTATAGTGTATAGATTAAAGATAACAATTCGGTTTGATAACAAGTGCAAATAATTTTACACGTATTATTTGCACTACACTACCCTAATTATTAATTATTCAATTTAATTACATTTTACTGTATACAATTTTAATGATTTCGTATTTATTATATTACAATAGAGGGCATACAATAATGTATACTAATTACTGCAGTTTTGTTATTTTTGATTCTCATCCCCGTTTGATGACGAATTTATCTCTCCCCCCATAGATAATATACTGAAGATAGATGAATTACTCGCTTACAAAAATAATAATAAGATGTCAGTTAAGATAGTTGTAGAGTTATCTTATTGTCCACATACAGAGACAATGGTGGAGCTATTAATTACCAATAAGCACCACCAATACAGGAGTGATGCCCCTCCCCCCCATACCTACACGGATGATGACCCATATCCAATCCCACTATATTCATAACAAACACTATTCTTTTTCAAAATTATTCCGACAAAGATCATGACGATATCAGTATGTTGCCTAAATCACAAACCTGCTCATTTACATGTCATTCTTTCACTTTCTACTATGATTCTGACACTATCACATAAATACCACTACACTATCTAAAACATTGATTTTTTTCTATAATTTTAGCTAAAAGTAAGAATTAGTTTTTATCCTTATCTGTTTATAATTGTCAGTAATCAAAATGAAGTTTAAGTTTTTTTACTATTCCGTAAGAAGTACTTCAGGAGTCCAAGTGGACATAAGAAGGCATCATCGATCATAAAAGTAACGAGTAAAAGGAACAAGTTAGAGATCTTTAAAGACATAAATTAATAACTATACGGTATTATTTAAATAAAGAAAATAGTTTTAAATACCAAAGAAATTAAAAACCCCAAATAATATAAAAATATTGTTTTTAGAAAGGCAACACAAGTGCTAAATACGATACAATAAAAATTTACAGTAAAAATAATACAATAAAATACCATACAAACTTATCTACATGATTTATTTTTAAATAATAATATAATACACTGATATATTTAGTACTACAAGTTAATAGAAAGTGAATAAGATATGTCATAAAAAAACCCTAAAAAATACTATAAAATATTTAAATACCAAAGTAGTGGAGTCCCAAAATGAATTATAACGATCCAAATCCAAAGAGTATGCAGCTATTTCATATGACATTTGGCTACATAACGTAAACAAATCATACATTACCGACAGACTGGCTGACGAAAATGAAGATTGGAATATCGGCCTTTGATATAGCATCTATGCAAAATGACATCAATTGAAAAAAAGAAGATTCATTGATAGCGATTCAGGAATTTCCCATAGAAATCAGTAAAAAGACTATACAGACGTTCACAATAATAATATATACGGCTTGTAAGTCCTCCATTATAAAAAAACTGACGAATGTTCAGTTCATAATAAATGGGATATGAATTTGAATATATTCAAACTGTACATAACTTAAAACATATAATATACAGCAACACTAATATTTAATTTATTTACATCTACGTTGTAAAGATTTTTGTCTATTAAGTAAAATATAACATCATACAATATGAGGTGATTACCTCGAACGTTGTGGTAACTAGGCCGTAGCCCACGTTAATGTCTCATGTAAATGGTCTGCACATTCCAACCCCCAACTGTATTAATATCACATAATGTGTACTATTTAGTGGATAATTGTCTTTCAAGTAAGAGATTACGTCATACTACATGAGGTGATTACCCTGAACATTATAATAACCAGTCTGTACTTTATGTTAGTGTCTTATCCCATCTGTTTACATTCCAACCCATCTATATTAAGGGTTGGTTATTATATTGTATGAGGCGATTATCCAGAACACTGAGTAGCTCTTGTTAGCTTCTCATTCCTTTTTTTAAATTTATTTTTATTGTTCATATTGTACTTATTTAAATTTTGTTCAAACAGTTGTACTTATTCTTTTTTCTCTTTAGGTAAAATCCTTTGTTTTAGTAATTATATTGTATTATAGTAAAAATAGTATATATAATAGTTTTTTTTTTACAAAAGGTAACTCTGTATTTTTAATGGCACCGTTTAATATGTAAATTTTTCACACACACACACACACACACACACACACACACACACACACACACACACACACACACACACACACACACACACACACACACACACACACACACACACACACACACACACACACACACACACACACACACACACACACACACACACGCACACACACGCACGCACGCTCGCGAACAATATGTGGTTAATTAATTTTACTTTATTCATACAAATGTACGTATATGAACAGGTGGTTGGTGCAGTAACACTGTACGTGTAAGGGTGGGATATTACCACAAAAGTAAGGGTGAATAGGAGGATCAATATCTATCAATGTGTAAGGGTTGGTTTGTAGGCCAATACCACTGTATGTGTAGGGGTGGCTAGGTGGGATATTACCACAGAAGTATGTATGAATAGGAGGGTCAATATCACTCAATGTGTAAGGGTTGGTTTGTAGGCCAATACCACTGTATGTGTAAGGGTGGCTAGGTGGGATATTACCACAGAAGTACGTATGAATAGGAGGGTCAATATCACTCAATGTGTAAGGGTTGGTTTGTAGGCCAATACCACTGTATGTGTAAGGGTGGCTAGGTGGGATTTACCACAAAAAGTAAGGGTGAATAGGAGGGTCAATATCACTCAATGTGTAAGGGTTGGTTTGTAGGCCAATACCACTGTATGTGTAAGGGTGGCTAGGTGGGATATTACCACAGAAGTATGTATGAATAGGAGGGTCAATATCACTCAATGTGTAAGGGTTGGTTTGTAGGCCAATACCACTGTATGTGTAGGGGTGGCTAGGTGGGATATTACCACAGAAGTATGTATGAATAGGAGGGTCAATATCACTCAATGTGTAAGGGTTGGTTTGTAGGCCAATACCACTGTATGTGTAAGGGTGGCTAGGTGGGATATTACCACAGAAGTATGTATGAATAGGAGGGTCAATATCACTCAATGTGTAAGGGTTGGTTTGTAGGCCAATACCACTGTATGTGTAAAGGTGGCTAGGTGGGATATTACCACAGAAGTATGTATGAATAGGAGGGTCAATATCACTCAATGTGTAAGGATTGGTTTGTAGGCCAATACCACTGTATGTGTAAGGGTGGCTAGGTGGGATATTACCACAGAAGTATGTATGAATAGGAGGGTCAATATCACTCAATGTGTAAGGGTGGGTTTGTGGGTAATACCACTGTTCGTGTTAGGTTGGATTACATTTTTTTTAAATACGTATGACAAACACCTTTTACGATTAGAAAAGTTATGCCAATAGTTATTTGTATAATGCCGTAATTAATTTTAAGATGACTAACATCTACGTAGTTTGTGTAATCGCAGTATTTTTTAAAGAGCTAGCAAGGGTTTTGTCCCTGCAAGTTTCAAACTGTTTAATAAATTAATGCCAACTGTTATATGATAGTTCCAACAATATATGATGGTATTTCTTCACTGTTTTTCTTTGAATGCATAAAAATTTGTTTGCTAAAATTGTTTAAGTAAAAATATTTTCGCTTAAAAAATAAAATAAAAAAGTAATACATTAAAAATTACATTTTAAATAATAAATCAAGTAATATGTGATATAACGTCTAATATATTAAACTGTCAATAGTGTATTTACGGGATATACTATAAGATAAAGCCATCCACAGTTTGTACATATATGTAACTGTATGGGTACCAGCAACATAAGATAAGAAACGCTTTGTTGTGGGTCTGAAACTAGTTGTAACAATAAGTAGGGCGAGACAATAATAACACCAAGGATTATATGGGATATTAAAACGCTTATTAGTAGGGTTTCTTCGTTAGCCACCTTTTTGCTATACTTTATTAATATATTTAAAAGTAATTAAGTGTCTAGTTAATTTTTGTTAGTAAACTAATTTACAACCATATCGGAAATAAAAATGCTAAATTAATAACATTTTATCTACCAGAAAAAAAGACATTTTGCACGTAATATGTTACATAGAAGCATGCGATATACCTTATTTTTGTAAATACATCTGATACGTAGGCCCCACGGCGCTTTTGAACTCAAGTCTTATAAAAAGGAGGAAAAGGGAAATGAAATATGTATAGAGAAGTTTTAATGATCAATAAAGTTTCATATTTGGAAGTCTCAAAACTTTGTCAATATACATGTAAATGCGTTCGTTGTGTTATTTCGTTTGATCAAGCCGTATAATTTCTAAGCATATATATTACAACTTAAATGGTTATTCTCCTAATTTCCTTAATATTCAGTTACAATAATTGGAGCATTTTAACAGTAAATAAATAAATATTTACACTCTAAAAAATCAACAAAAAAAAATATATAACTATCGAAAACTTTTTAACAGCACTAGTTCACGACCAATAATAAGATTTATATTTATAAATAGCTTTTTATTTATTATATTATGTGGCCGGTAGAAATAAAAGAAAGTGATTGTCACACAACACATATTTATTAATTACAACATAAATAAATAATTTAGAGATATTATGGAGATCGATTTTGGTAAATCATATTTTCCTTATTTAGACTAGAGGGATTAGCGAATAAGTAAGTATTGCTAATAAGTAAGGGATTGCTATTGAACAATAAAATTGCTACAACAAAATTAAATATGCTTATGGAGTATAACAATAACTAACCATTTAAATATAAATACAAAAAACTGCACTTCAAGCTGGATGATTGAAGGTCAAACAATCCTGTGCAGTGACTATTTAGGCAAACATACACCCTCCCCTCATTCATTCTTGCATATGACACCAAGCCTTACTCAAAATGTTAATTTAAGAATGATCATCCCAGCGACTCACTTCAAAAACTTTTTTTTTTTTTGTTTTTTAAATTGAATAAAATGCTTTCGGGGACCCGAAAAATTTTTTTAAAAGAGCCTAAAACTGTTTTTTTGCTGTGATAATCTTTAGTCTCTCAGGCAACCCCCTTTTTTCATTAAGCAAACCCGACGCCTGTCTGAAATGGAAGTCGTTTCCATAAAATTTTTTGGAAAATCTAAAATTGGTTTGGGGAATCAAAAGGGAAATCTTTTTCACCCAGTTTCCTTGAGGAAATTTTCAATTTAAATTGAAGAGTGTTGCGATCAAATTTATATTTTTAAATTTTAAAATTAATTTAAATATTTTTTATTTGGGGAGAGAAGGGGCCTGCTAGACAAAAATTAAGTTCCTTGGAAAAACCCCCAAAAAATTTTTTCTCTTTTAAAATTTTAAAACTACCCATGGAAATTTTAACAATTTTTTAAAAACCCTAAAACCAGTTTTTTTACAAGATCCAAATAAAAAAATTATACTTTTTAAAAAAAGTTAAAAAAAAAGCGCCGTTTTTTTTTTTAAGAATATTTTAATTTAAAAAATTTTTGTAATTTCGGGAATTTTAAAAACAAACGCCTTAAAAATTGTTAAAATGGACCTTTTATTGGGAAAAAATTGGGGAAGGGTTTTGTTTGTTTCAGGGGTTTGGGGCCGACTACCTTTAACCCTGTTAACCCCGGGCTTTATAGGCTTTCAGGTTTTTTGGTTAACAAGGTCACCACGTGGCTGATAACAGTTGTAAACAATAGTAAACTTGACCTCAAGGTCAACACGTGGCTGATAACAGATAAGCGGTGACCTTTGACCCTGTCCCAGAAGCGCACTGGCGTGACGTCACATTATCCAGAAACCCCATATCTCTCTACTTTCACTAATCTTGAGTCTACATTGTTTGACTCGATAGTTATTCTTACATCTAGTATCATATTGATGAAAATGTGCACTTTAATTGGCAGTAGAGTATTGCATCAAATATATATATAGGCATAGCAGAGACAGAGAATTAAACTCCTTTGAGGAATCTCTACAAGACTCTAAATTTAAACTTAGCGATGATTGTAACAGTTTTTTAAAGCCCTAATGCTGCTGAATTTTTGTTTAGAGCATCCAATAGTCTTATACCATAAGAAAAGTGTGAGTAAATGAGGCCGAAATACGCCATTCTTAAGACTTCACGAGTGCAGGTTTTGTTAGGTTAAGCAGGGCATAAATGCCAGAGCTAGTCTTCCAGCAGATGTTATCAACATGGACTTCACGAGTGCAGGTTTTGTTAGGTTAAGCAGGGCATAAATGCCAGAGCTAGCCTTCAAGCAGATGTTATCAACATGGACTTCACGAGTGCAGGTTTTGTTAGGTTAAGCAGGGTATAATTGCCAGAGCTAGCCTTCAAGCAGATGTTATCAACATGGACTTCACGAGTGCAGGTTTTGTTAGGTTAAGCAGGGCATAAATGCCAGAGCTAGCCTTCAAACAGATGTTATCAACATGGACTTCATGAGTGCAGGTTTTTGTTAGGTTAAGCAGGGCATAAATGCCAGAGCTAGCCTTCCAGCAGATGTTATCAACATGGACTTATCGAGTGCAGGTTTTTGTTAGGTTAAGCAGGGCATAAATGCCAGAGCTAGCCTTCAAGCAGATGTTATCAACATGGACTTCACGAGTGCAGGTTTTGTTAGGTTAAGCAGAGCATAAATGCCAGAGCTAGCCTTCAAGCAGATGTTATCAACATGGACTTCACGAATGCAGGTTTTTGTTAGGTTAAGCAGGGCATAAATGCCAGAGCTAGCCTTCAAGCAGATGTTATCAACATGGACTTCATGAATGCAGGTTTTTGTTAGGTTAAGCAGAGCATAAATGCCAGAGCTAGCCTTCAAGCAGATGTTATCAACATGGACTTCACGAATGCAGGTTTTTGTTAGGTTAAGCAGGGCATAAATGCCAGAGCTAGCCTTTAAGCAGATGTTATCAACATGGACTTCATGAGTGCAGGTTTTTGTTAGGTTAAGCAGAGCATAAATGCCAGAGCTAGCCTTCAAGCAGATGTTATCAACATGGACTTCACGAATGCAGGTTTTTGTTAGGTTAAGCAGAGCATAAATGCCAGAGCTAGCCTTCAAGCAGATGTTATCAACATGGACTTCACGAATGCAGGTTTTGTTAGTTTAAGTAGGGCATAAATGCCAGAGCTAGCCTTCAAGCAGATGTTATCAACATGGACTTCACGAATGCAGGTTTTTGTTAGGTTAAGCAGGGCATAAATGCCAGAGCTAGCCTTCAAGCAGATGTTATCAACATGGACTTCATGAGTGCAGGTTTTTGTTAGGTTAAGCAGGGCATAAATGCCAGAGCTAGCCTTCCAGCAGATGTTATCAACATGGACCTCACGAATGCAGGTTTTGTTAAGTTAGGTAGGGCATAAATGCCAGAGCTAGCCTTCCAGCAGATGTTATCAACATGGACCTCACGAATGCAGGTTTTGTTAGGTTAAGTAGGGCATAAATGCCAGAGCTAGCTTTCCAGCAGATGTTATCAACATGGATTTCACGAATGCAGGTTTTTGTTAGGTTAAGCAGGGCATAAATGCCAGAGCTAGCCTTCCAGCAGATGTTATCAACATGGACCTCATGAATGCAGGTTTTGTTAGGTTAAGTAGGGCATAAATGCCAGAGCTAGCCTTCCAGCAGATGTTATCAACATGGACCTCACGAATGCAGGTTTTGTTAGGTTAAGTAGGGCATAAATGCCAGAGCTAGCCTTCAAGCAGATGTTATCAACATGGACTTCATGAGTGCAGGTTTTTGTTAGGTTAAGCAGGGCATAAATGCCAGAGCTAGCCTTCCAGCAGATGTTATCAACATGAACTTCACGAATGCAGGTTTTGTTAAGTTAAGTAGGGCATAAATGCCAGAGCTAGCCTTCCAGCAGATGTTATCAACATGGACCTCACGAATGCAGGTTTTGTTAGGTTAAGTAGGGCATAAATGCCAGAGCTAGCTTTCCAGCAGATGTTATCAACATGGATTTCACGAATGCAGGTTTTTGTTAGGTTAAGCAGGGCATAAATGCCAGAGCTAGCCTTCCAGCAAATGTTATCAACATGGACTTCACGAATGCAGGTTTTTGTTAGGTTAAGCAGGGCATAAATGCCAGAGCTAGCCTTCCAGCAGATGTTATCAACATGGACTTCATGAGTGCAGGTTTTTGTTAGGTTAAGTGGGGCATAAATGCCAGAGCTAGCCTTCAAGCAGATGTTATCAACATGGACTTCACGAATGCAGGTTTTTGTTAGGTTAAGCAGAGCATAAATGCCAGAGCTAGCCTTCAAGCAGATGTTATCAACATGATCCTCTCAGGTCAACCCTTTATCAGGGTACATTTCCAGGAATTTAGTGGATTCTGTTTGATCTATAAGCTCGTTTTCAAGCATAACAACAGGTTACTGTGTAGCCTATTATCCCTTTGTCTTAAATTAAAGTTGATTAAATTTTATTTAGAAAAATATTTGTTTGAATGCGTGAATTTAATTAGATTAAAGATGTTATTTTTAGTTCTTCAATTTATTTTACCTTTACACAGAGAGTTGTATCGTCGGCATATCGCACTATATGCCCTTTTTGGATTGCTTAATTCAATCTATTGACGTAAAGTAGATATAAAATATGACCAAGAATCGATTCCTGAGGGACCCCATAGACTATTTATTTTTTTGAAAAAGAACGCTCGAGATCTCAACATACTATTGTATATTTCCTAGAAAGGAAGCTAGCTACCACAGCGGTCACCACTGGACTCCAATTAGTGCAGCAGTGTCTCATAGAAATGGATGTAACTAGTATTCAACTACTAACACTTGTCACAGCTGAGAAACTGATGACGATCGGCATGATTCGTCGTAGTGGGGACTGTTGAAATATAACTGGCCAACCGTCATGAGCTGCTCGACCGTGACCAGTGTTAGTATATAAGTAGCGTAGTTGAATACTAGTTCATTCCTATGTGAGTGTCCCTGGTCTGAGAAATAGAAAATCAAAATACTTCTTAAATTTTCATTTAGATCGTATTACGTTTGTCATGAGTGACACTCGCTTATCTTTGTATATATGTAGAAATATGTAAATTAAAATGTTGTAAATTTAATAATCATTTACTGGCCTATGATGGTATCAAGCCAAACTGTGGTATCATTCCTTCATACTTTGGCGGCTGGAAGAGAATGACTGAACTGTTCGTATGTACACACGTACGTCAAGAGAGTCCAGACCCGTAATTATCCACCCGTATGATCGCATTGTCCCTCAGGTGACCGATCACAATGGCAGTGAGTCCGAGCGTGCAACGATTTATGCCTGCAAAGATACATGCAAATCCATCATACACAGTAGAGGGTGTTGTTTGTGGGAAAACTCGGTTTTCACAACTGTGACAAAAATGGCTTTTTAAATTCAACATGGAAATGACATTTGAAAATATTTATTCTTATAAAATATACAATTGAAATTAATAAAGTATATTAAAGAAAGCTATAAAAAATTAAAGCTTCTCCTAGATTCCATCATAAATTTGTTCATTTTGACCTATTAACAAATTGTAGCATTTTCTTCAACAGTATGGTTCAAAATATTCAATAATTGGTTTAATATAAATACAAATATCTACTGTGATTGTTTTTTCATATATGTATAAATAAACAAATATATGAACTTGAGATAAGCAGCAGAAGCTGGAAAAGACCAATGTAAGAGTTAAAACTTATAATAGACTATCAATATGTATAAAATGATCTGTAATTATAAGATAGTTTAAGTTTTTGTTAAATGTATTTATCCACTGATGTTTGTATAAGCAAAACTTTACGTATGATACGATTGTAAGATTGTAAAGACAATTCCACTGATACATTAATAATTTCTTATTCTCTTATTTCTCAATCGTCAATTGAAAATTTGGCTAATGAACCAATTTCGGCAAAAAATGGAAACTCCCTACAAAATCTAGTTTCCAAGTATGTGGGCAGACGATATAGTATTTCTGCCTAAGTGTGTCATTCAAGTATTTAACTTATAAAATGGGTACTATGTATTACATAAAATGATCAGTACAGAGGGTTTTAGTACTATACTAGTCTTGTTTGTATAAACAAAACTTTACGTATTATACAGTTGAAAGATTGTAAAGACAATTCCTAGCCAAGATTTCAGTCTTGATATGCCGTAACATTAAAATGTGTGAATTTTCATACACTATTGAATAATATCATACAAATAATACATATTTGTCATACTACAATCATAAAATATATTCGACCATCTCATGAATACATAGTCCTATTTTTCTGTTTTTAAATTGTATAGGCCTACTTCATAACTGTATAAATTCAAAGACAATTAGTTCTATCTCGTAGAGTAACAAACGGAATTTCATTTTTGGCAACTTTGCTCAGTGCCATCTGTTAACTGGTTTAATTAGGTTTTCCGCTTTACTTGCTGGGTAATATCCAGCAACTGGGAAAACTCATATAACTGGAAAACTCCAGGATATTGCAAGGCGTTGTCATACATGTTTGGTAGGATTTATCTTTTTTATTACCAAACTAATTAACAAATATACATTATATTATAACTTTTAATTTACAAAATAACTGAAATATTTAGTTATAATTTATATATTAAATGTTTATGTACTTGTTTCACATAATCACTTTGATTATAATTATTTGTATTACATTTTTGTCATTACTGTGGCATTTAATGCATTTACCATTTATTACTGAACGAAAGTAATTTCTTGTCTAAAATGGTCATACATTACCTGATTTATTTCAAGTTTAATAGTACATTTTATAATTGTTGTGATACATATATCACCCTTAGTGTCTTGTAGTTATAAAACAAACTACAGTTAATCATTGTTTTGTCAACTAACTGGCACGCATTCAACACGAATATTCAACTTTGGAAACCGGAGCACTATCAAAACAGGTCCGTGTTACCTGAGCGCTGATCCCTCACTGAGAAGTCTAGGGTGTGTATGTTGGACCAGGATGTTGTGTATGTTGGACCAGGATGTTGTGTATGTTGGACCAGGATGTTGTGTATGTTGGACCAGGATGTTGTGTATGTCGTGTATGTTGGACCAGGATGTTGTGTATGTTGGACCAGGATGTTGTGTATGTTGGACCAGGATGTTGTGTATGTTGGACCAGCATGTTGTGTATGTTGGACCAGGATGTTGTGTATGTTGGACCAGGATGTTGTGTAGGGGAGAGAACTGAGTATTAGTCTTGTAAATTAGCTAAAAAATCAGACGCAATACTGCGTTGTTCGGATCCCGCGTAAAGCTGTATGTCTCCTAGTTAACCTGACTATTGAGCTATTAACAAAATGAACCTTTGTTAGGTATGTTGCACTAAGTTAGTAACAAGACTATACAAATTATCAATACTCAATAATAATAATATAGCTCCTGTTTTATCTTTATACTGAAACAACAGCAATTCAACAATATATATATTTTTCAATTGTTTTGCTGACTTGCAAGTGAGTTTATTTTTGTCATAATATATAAATACAGTGTTAGTTCAAGTATGTTTTTGACATTTAATTAGATCAGTATTTTCGCTACTTTCAGGCATAAGGATCCTCTAAAGAGATCTGTAGTATCAATGCTTCCTGCTTTTAAAAATAAGATGCAAATTTAAGTTTCAAGATGGCGGCGGAGCGATACAATCAGGAAACCAATCTCTCGGTTTCAGTCCACATGATAATCCGGATTACATTCACACAGCCAACATTACTCGACTGTGGGGGAATTTGTATTCATTAAATCCTTAGCAGATTATCTTACACTATGTTCTTTTACATGCGGAATTAACTATAATTCAATTATATTGAAATCAACAATATAAGTAAAAATTACAACACATTTATATAACAGCCGTTGTCGTAAATATGTCATTTATTTGCCTCTAAGTTTCAATCACATCACATGGAAAACTATAATAAATTAATTATAATATCAATGTGTTAATGGTTTGCACAGTTTATTTGGCCTAAGTTTTACCAACACACAAACAACCAATCAATCTGAAATCCGTTCTGTGTGCTCCAGTCAACAGTAAATACCGAGATGACTTTAGCAACCAGATAATCACCTTACACTAATTGGATCAGTTTCTGTCCGGACCTTACAATCTGTCCCTCTATATGCAACAGTAAATACCGACAGGACTTTATCACCCAATAATCACCTTACATTAATTAGATCAGCTTCTGTCCACACCTTACAATATGTCCCTCTTTTTTCAACAGTAAATACCGACAGGACTTTAGCAAACCAATAATCACCTTACACTAATTGGATTCAATTTCTGTCCTGACCTTAGAATCTGTCCCTCTATATTCAACAGGAAATACCGTCAGGACTTTAACAACCCGATTATCACCTTCCACTAATTCGATCAGTTTCTGTCCGGACCTTACAATCTGTCCCTCTCTAGTCAACAGTAAATACCGAGGTACCTTAGCAACCCGATAATCAGTTTACACTAATTGGATCAGTTTCTGTACGGATCTAACAATCTATCACTCTCTAGTCAACAGTAAATACCGAGGCGACTCTAACAACCCGTTAATCACCTTACACTAGTTGGATCAGTATAGGTACTTTTTAAAATTTAATAATTATATTTTTTAACATGTAATTATTAAATTTTATTTACTTATTATGAAAAACTTTAGGTAGCAAAATATTTAGGGCTTACAAAATATAAAGAGTTTACTTGCTTAAGAGTGGATTTGAAGTATTATTGTATGTATTTGCTTGTTTAGTTTAATGTTTAGTATATTTTCTTTGTAAGGAAAAATATATTTTACATAGTGCGAACAGTGTATGGTTAAGTTTGTATGAAATTTTTTTAGAATATTCATGATTATATCTTTAAAATTATTTACCCAACATTTTATATGATTAGAATGTTATTTAAACAACATATGTGCTGAAAGGTTGACAATGTAATGACGTGTTGTGATGTCAACGAGGATAATGTTAAATCATGGTATTTAATAATTGATGGAAAGAATTCTACACATAAAGAATTTTTCTTGAACTTATTTCAATTTACACTTGTCAAAAAAGCTTATATTTGTAACAGCGTAGCCTAATGAAGATACATGAACGTGGGTGAAGAAATAAAACTGAAGGTAATGACAGTGATACTTTTTCAATAACAGCTCAAAAATAAAAATAAAAAAAAAATAAAAAACATCTTGGAGATATTACGGATTGACGAGTTTTTGCCAGTTTCATATTTATCATTGCTATATAATTTTCATTTAATTTTTACCGGTCTTTGGATTATTTTTAAACTAAATTTCAGTAATATATGAATTAGTCGTGACAATTAATTTTAATGCTTTAATAGTTTAGTCTAATAACGTTAGTGAGCTTTGAGAAAATCATACTAGATTGAGTCCTCATTTCCATTTTTCTTTATATTATCATACAAAATCAAAGTGTTAACTCTTACTTTCTTATGACTTCTATACCTTTACTTCAATTTCAATTAAAGAATTCTATTGTTATTCTGATGTATTGATAGATCATTTAATCAAAGTTATACAATAAACTACAAACATCGTTTTCTAGATAGTTTACTGGATATAACACTAAAGAAACATCTTAATTTTCACTATTCCCCCTCCCCCCCCCGATATTTGGCCATTGCAAAATTCATTTACATTTTGCGACTGCAATTAAAATATACAAGCTTCGACTCCACACGAGAAAAACTAAGCAATCACTATAAATTGAAAACGTATACAGTACAAGGCCGTGAGGCGAGTAAAGAAACTGCCCTGGGGATGCGCAGTGACAAAGAGAAAGTTTGCGCATGCGCCGAACAACTGCTTGGGGCAAGAACCTCCTCAGTTGGTTTCCGTCTCCGTGGGTGGTGTTTGTGTTACGGCCTTTCTGAAAACATTCTAGTGGATTTTGCAGTGTTGTGTACCTGTTACCTCCAGGGATGTCTGGGCCATCATCATTACAGCATACTACGCCAGTGAGTTAGTCTGTCGAGAGAAAAGTGATCCACAGCCAGAGCAGGAAGATTATTCACAATTTTTATAATTATATGAAAAAAGAAAATAACAGCTTAAGTGAAAAAGCTTTACAAACTAAAGTGGCTAATGCTTGCGGTGTATCTTTTAGTAGTGTTAGGAGAATCATCAATGAGTAAAATAAGATGTCTGGTATGTCATCGCCTAACTTCACTACCCAAGAAAAAAGAGACCCAGAAAACATTTGAAAACTACATTCGATGATTTTGATTTAA
>JAQJVL010004507.1:0-44234 GCA_035578905.1 Stictocephala bisonia
AACAAAAACAGACGTAGTCTTAATAGATAAATAATGTTATAATTAGACCCAATTTCTATAACAAAGTAAAATATAGGCTATATTATCGAACTTAACTTACCGGTACTTCTTGAGTTCGGGAATTTACTCCTCCGACCGTACTCAATCTCGGTTTTTTT
The DNA here is from genome assembly GCA_035578905.1 of Stictocephala bisonia. NCBI lineage: Eukaryota > Metazoa > Arthropoda > Insecta > Hemiptera > Membracidae > Stictocephala > Stictocephala bisonia. Next base: position 159 of record JAQJVL010004507.1, read on the forward strand.
AGAAATGCGTCCATTTTATTTATTTAATATGAATATAAATTATCATCACAGTTCACAGCAAGCATTAGACTGAACACTAAAACACTTCACCATGTAGGCCTATGAATAATTACGTTTTCAACTGTCGAGTCGAGTCGGTGCGTCCTAACTTCAAAACAAACCAGAAAGGCGTGAGAGCGAAAAAATCTTAGCAGCCTAGTGGCTGCTGACAGTCGGTCCCATGAACAGTGTTACCAACCTTTACCTTCTAGAGAAGAAAATATACCCAGTACCGACACACTGTTATTTTATAATAACTGCAACTCTTTATTTATGAATGCAATAATACGTGTACACTGTTAAATAAGACGTGTGGAGCACGTTGTTTTACGTACAAGATTTAATACAACTAAACCGTAAGTCAATACCCGTAAAACTTAGTTTTTTATGATTTCTACAATGTTTAAAATTTTATAAATTTCGGGGGGGGCCCGGCCCCCTTGGGCCCCTTCCCTGGCTACGCCACTGGGTGGTAACATGTAAAAATGTTGAATTATGATAATCCTTCACTGATTTTTAAATAAATAAATTTGACTTTACATGCTAGAAATAGAGGTGGGGGAATTACAGTTTTATTTTATCAAATTTTATGACAGTCAAATGACTTTGCACATATGACAAAATTGGCAACAATCGTGTAAGCAGTAATTACTGTCTGATGAGTTATATCGCTGTTGCCACAGTATTATCATGTGGTTTTTCATTCCTGTACAAATTACTGAATGACTTTGCTAGAAGGATAAAGTGTTGCCTCTGACAACTGAATGTTGTGTAAGTCCAAAGTTTGAATCCCCAACTGAGGTAACAGTAGGTATTTCACTCGTTAAATGAAGCTCTTGCACATGCCTATAGGTCTATGTGAACTTGCAAGTCAAGTTTTACTTTAAAAGATAACATTTCTCAGAAGACTTATGCTACTGATCTCATGAAAATTAACTGAATTACTACCTGCAATTTAACTGCATTTCAATATATTTCATTTGTTTGTTAAATATTACTAAATTTACTAAACAAAATTGCAAAATGCAAATGAAGCATCTATACGCTGCCATAAAAATATTTTTAAAATTACCACGCATGAACTCTATTTAACTTATATTACGACATATTACTTTTAATTAATTATACCAAAACAATTTAACTTAGTAATAACAAAAAGTAAACATGTGATAAACAATTTATTGGTCATATAATAATAAACATACAGTTCGATGCTAATATAATATACAATATATTACAACTGTACAAAATACAATCATCACAAAAATATTGCGGAGGGCTGAAAAACATTTGTTAACAATAACCCTCTCTTCCTACAACGTTTATACAAATGGTTATTTACACTAATTAGTTACAGTTTGCAATAATTTACAATCCTAATTATTATATAAAAATACAAGCAGTTATTACTGTTAAATATGAAGAGATTCAAATGTACATCGATACATGTCAAAATCATGAAATATTACAACCAGTATAAAGAGGAATGCTACAAAGAAAGTTAACATATGCTTCAAATGTTTAAAGAAGGAATTACTCGAGAAATTAAGAATGTAGTTAAATCATTTGAAACATTATTAGTTTACTTCTAATCACCACAACTAGCATACATGAACATATGTCCATGTTTAATGTAGGGTTTGTAATAAAGTTGGACTTCATGAGATTAAGTGAAAATTAATCAAACTATTGGAAAATCAATAAGATAAAGAAAATCACGGTGGAAAATCACAAAATATAAAAATTATGTTACAATGAATCATTGATACTTAAGTTAAACAAATTGCTTTATACCAGGTATTGCATCATTATTGAGCAGAGGTTCTCAACAAAAAAAGTGTTATAAATGGACAACATTTCTTACGTTTTCTATATTCAAAAGTGAACATAACTAATCATTAAATTCAATTAATGAATTTAATGATTTCTCAAATGTCATCTATGAATATGTGAACAATTACCTTAATAAACACTCATTTCAATTATATCAGGAAGGTAGAAGATTAAAAAAAATGTAAGAAAAAGGTAAAAAAAATTGTATTGGTCCAATCCTTAAATGAGAGGAAAAAATAAATATTACTTCCACAATTAATTAGTGGATGTGTGTTGATTGTTTAGTTTGCTAATTTCACATCAATGATGTTGAAAATGGCTCCAGGACAATTGGTTTCTAATATAATCTATCAATTAATTGCAAGCCTGTTTTGATGACTTATTCAGCCGATAAATATATTACTTTGCCTGTAAATAACTTTATTAAATGATGAATAACTATATGTACATTGTATTTATGCACTGCCTTTAAAGCATGTCCACAAACTGAAAATCTGTAAATACACTATGAAATTATGTAAATAAAAACTCTAATTTTATAAAATGTGTTGGTAAATATTTTAAATAATAAATTAATCTTTAGTGGCCAAAAATCAATCTCTAAGAAATTAATAGTTTCACTTTCGCTGATAGTTAAAATATATTATTCCTTTAACAGTGGTAGTAAAAAGTGATAATGTTTCATGTTCAACAGTGGTTAACATAATGAATACAAATTAAAATTAAATTCATTTTAAATTTGCTACATTTCCATTAGTTTGTTAGGTTTTTTAGAAACTTGAAGTATTGTTTACTTTAACATGGGAATCTTGCTTATTTCCATTATTAACAGTTAAGTATCACTAGTCAAGTCATCTGTAAAAGATGACCACAAGTATGTAGCCCATCTATTTGTATTTTTTTAAGCTGAACTGTTTAAGAATTCAAAACAAATAATGGACTTATTAAATTACATTACAATTTTATATTAACCCATTAATTTGCTAAATAATAAATATGATTTTTTTAATTTGTAGTTTAACTGTCAGACTGAAATAAGTAGTTGAGAACCAATGCTCTAAATATTAAATACAAAAACATAAATTTTTCCTTCTGCCTTACACAAATGTCAATTTTACAATGAACTTAATTTATGGGAAATACCTTTGAGTTACTTGAGAAATGTCTGTTGTACTGTTATAAATATCAAACTTAGCAATTCCATTTATCACATAAAATAAATATGCCTATAAAGTAATTATATTGTAGCATTGAATAAATAAACCAAATCAACACTGATTTTATTTACATTAATTTTACAGACTTCCTTTCATGGATTATACATTATTGATTATACATATATATAAAACATTAAAAAAATATATTATTTAAGTAATTTGTTCCAAACAATAATTAACACAAAAAATAAACTTGAAAGGATGAGCTTCTCTGTCCTTACCTAATTCCTATATAGGGAACAGGTACTGGAATGTTTTGTACATAAGGCATATTTAACAAATTATCAATGTGAAAAAAGTACTGTAATTTTACTAAACAAACAAAATTTATGTAAAGTAGTAGTGGCATATATAGTAGTTAATAATATAAATGTTGACTGCTTATAGTACGAGGCATGCTTTTAAAGTAATTAGTACAGTTTTGGAATCCCCCATTTTGGTGTTGCGGTTGGTGTTTGGCAAATGCGCTCTGTGTAACACTATCTGTTGGCACGCCACAGCCCCTGCTACAGATTCATTTGACAGTATTTAAGGTTGCTTATGAGTGTTTAAAATGCCTCCCCCAGTTGAAATTGCAGCTGACTGTGAAGTACTCACTGTGGTAAGTTTTCTTAATGCTTCAGACTTAAAAGCTGCTGACATTCATAGTGAGATCTGTGAAGTTTATGGAGAGAACAGAATGAGCGATGGGATGGTATGGAGGTGGATGAGAGCTTTTAAGATTGCCACGCAAATTTGCATGATGAGGAACGAAGTGGACAACCTTCACTCACATTAGTTATCATCAAACTTGGTGTAAAACATTAATGAAAATTTCAGAGAACAGACACTTGGAAATTGCACTGTTATCTAGTGAGTTTCCTAAAAGTGTCATCAAGAAGTGTGATTTATTAAAATGTGACAGAACGTTTGAAATACTGAAAGTTATGCTAACGCTGGGTTTCGAAGATGCTTACAGAGAATCACAAAAACAAATATTTAGCTAGTTCTACCATTCCTAGAGTGTTACAATCGGGATGGTGATGATCTTTTGAATCAAATTGTCACTTTGACAGATCTCAAGATAAATGACCGCTGCTTTCACGTCTTTAGCGTTAAGAAAACTTATCACAATGCATACTTAGCAGTCAGTGGTAATTTTAAACGGGGGGAGGCATTTTAAACATTCATAAGCAACCTTAAATACTGTTGTATGAATTCGTAATGGCTGTGGCTTGCCAACATATAGTGGTGTAACACCCATTTGCCGAACGCAGCGCTACAACGACTGGATTCTAAAACTGTACTTACTTTAAAAACATGTCTCGTAGCTTTACACGGATGAATCAATAGTAACTGTAAAGTAAACCATTATAAGCATAATATAACATTTTCTGAAGACAAGTCCTGTGGAAGCAATGTCAAGTAAAATGAACCGAAATGTCAAATATAACTTTTTAACATAATTTTCCTTTATTTACACTAACAGAAACTAAAAAATTTGACTACTTTAAGATTTTTGCTGTATAAACATACAATTCAAGGGTGTACTTAAATAATGAGTCAATAGCTAACAATATATAAAAATTTCCTCATTGAAAAATATCTTTTTACATAAATGAAACATTACAATACACTAGGGACACAATTATCTGAAACTGATGGGACCAAACCAATTTCAGACGTAAGAATTTTTGGATAGTATATTTCACCATTAAAAGCTTGCTTTGGTTGGTTTAGAGGCATAAAAACAATAAATTGGTAATGTACAACCGCCTGTAATCAATTCCTTACAAAAGCATAACTTGATATCTAATACTGTTGTATCTACATAATTCAGGTAAATTAATTGTGTTAAATAGGAAGATTTGAACTACTACAAATTACAAAGTATTAGTTGTTAAATTGTACAGTATTTAATTAATATATTTAGGCCTAAAAAATTTATATAACTTTTGTTTCATTTTACAAGTTGTTTTTAACAATTGTTTATCAAATCAGAAGAGAATATTATACAAAACAACAATAGGTTAGCTTCAAAAATGTAAAGCTACGAAAACAAGAGAAGGTGTCTGTCAAAACTGTCAAATCTATCAAAACCAATGTGCATTTGCAGTATAATCTCTATAGACTATATATATGGTGATGGCGATAACAGTCTGGCTGCTGGCAGCACAGCTTACATACAATGACAGAGCTCCGCTTAACATAGAAGTTGTCTTGCTTGCAGTATTCATGATAAACATGTTATCGTCAGATGGCATACTTTTCAAGCTGTAGTAAGAATGAATTTTCTTCATCATAATAATTCATAAAAAGTTTTAGTTAATCAACTTACTATTAAACGGATCTATACAATTATCAATTGGTTAAAGAAAATCCAGTTATGTACTTCGGATAACTGCGTTCCGGATAAATGTGTCTCTAGTATATATACAAGGGTCTAATATGCTAAAATGGTAGTTTCCTGGGGGAACTTAGTGTGTATTTTTAAAGTGATAATCACACATGTAGTTTAAACAGTTCTACAAGAATTTATTTATTTAGTTATGTAAAAGTATTGTATTTATTACAAAATAAAGCTTCTGGTAATGGCACACAGGAGTATAAAGGCATGTTACTTGTGCTCAACCCTTCTACCTGAGATCCGGAGGGAGTTAAAAGTGCACACAAGGTTGCAAACCTGACCTGCTGGCAGTCCGATACAGAATAAGTACACTTGTCAAGGTGATATTTACAATAAAACACATTTTTTGGTGATGTAAATAACACCTTAACGCGGTCGTTACTAGAAGCTTTAGTTTGTAGTAATGACACTGGTTGCTTAAGCCTACGAATTAAGAATTGTATTAGACGAGAGAATGAATCGCTGAGATGGAGTAGGTTGTGTTGTAGGGAAAGAAAGCCCAATTGACATTGTTAGTCTCTGCCAAACATAAGTTCAATTATGTGTTGTCAAAAATTATTGGTAATCTTGATTAAAAAACAAGTCACACTATATGGTTAAGTTGGTAGTGTTGCTTAAGAAAAGTTAAATCTAAAGCCTAAAGGGAATTAGTTGTAAGAATTGCATGTAAGAGGAAGGGTGGTGTTAATGTTCCTATAAGTTACTAGTATAGGATATTCTGACAAATTCATTACCTGAAATTAATATTTCACTTAAGAATTACAAAATTCAACAAGAGGTAAATAAATCTGAGGCATCAATCTTCACAAAATGCTTGAATAATTTTGGTTTTCTTTTTGAGAGGAAGCTAACAATTCAGATAACTATGTAAAGAACACTTTTTTACAATTGCTGTATAACAAGAAACAGAAAATATTTTATCAAAATATGGACCGTAAGACTGTACTAATTTTACATGAGAATATCAGATGAATGTTTGATAATAAAAACAATAAAACAAAACTATGACTATCATACCTAACATACACTTACAGCTGGTAAGAATCCAACAATTCATTTGGTGGGAAAACAAAATACATTAATAATTAAAATATTTGCTTGTAGTACAGAAATAAAGTAAGAGGGCAGTGCTAGTTTTCAAATAATTGTAATGTAAGAACAATTTTAAAAACTTATAAAAGCTAAACGTACATTAAAACGCTATAAGTATAAAAGTCAGAACTTAAATAAATAACAAGTTATTATTTTTGGTTAGGATAAAGGATACAAGGCTTGGAGTACATTAGGAGGAGATAGGGCATCAGCAACCTTAACTAAGAAGACAAATCTACTAACACCTTGCAGTAGTAAACAAATAAAGACCCACATCAAGACAAAAATATTAAGTAACAATGTGACTTTATTTGTTATTACTGCAAGGTGTTGGTCAACTTGTGTTCTTAGGTAAGGTTGCTGATGCCCTATCTCCCTTGTGATTATTTTTGTGATGGTTGGGCCATACAATTGACTCATAAATGGAGGTTTTATGAGGATGGCCGTGAGATCTCAAATATGAAAGTGTACAAGATTGCCGACACTCATTAAGATAAATTATTAACTTAGCCCTACATATACAATTCAATGTTTGTACCGGGAGTTTGTACACAAATTTATGTGAATTTTAGCAACTGTCCTGGGTTTGATTTATAGTAATATTAAATTGTCTATTGGATCACTTACATTGTAGTTCCATACTATACCGTGTGAACTACGAAGGCGCTGAACCACCTGGCTAATATACTGCTAGAGTTAGTTAAAGAGGAATTTAAGGAGGGAAAATTCCCACAGGGAGGAGTCATTTGACCGATATAAAAATCGGAGGACAGAAAAGTCAGCCTCAAATCCCTTATTTCAACTCATGTTCAATGTAAAAATTAGGACTTTTCCTCATAATAACAGATCACAGTTAAGGACTGATCAAAAGCTAAGTGATCTCTTTGAAAAACCGATTTAGAACTTTACTAATTATAAAGCTATTACATTTAAGTAAGTTTTGATTACTACAATATCCTTTATTCACTACTGTAAATCAAAACTAGCACCATTAGTCTCAAAACATGCGTGATTAAATGAGACCTAGTTAGTTCAAGGAAACATACATTTCTTATTAACACATATTTGAGATGTTGACATTGCACATCATCTTATCCAATTTTGTTCAGTTTTGACACACAGAAAACTAAATATCTTTAAGTTTGAGTTTATTTTTAGAACTAATATGATGAACTAGGTATATGTCTAAATTCAGTACAATTGTTCAAAATGAATTAGATATTTAAGACAAGGAAAAAAGGGGTTATCTATTTTATGTGTTCAAATTATAAAACTTTTTAATCCATACAACTATAATTCTGTAATTATTAATATGCCTTTAACTCAAAAACGGTATATATTGTTAATAAATACACAAATTCTTACAGAACAAAAAGTAATTAAAACTGATCTATCTTTATTTAAAAAAAAAATAAATCAAGTACATTCCTGATTAACTCATGTCATTATTTGACCTTTGCCAGTTGTTATTATAACAATGCTACTATTTAAACAGTTGACTAGAATGTTCTAACAATTGTCTGCCATATTACAATAATTTATCAGCCAATTTGTTTAAAATAATGGTACTCAACAGTTTCATATAAATACTTTTAATGCTTGTTTAAGTCTTGTAACTAAGCTGAATGAATGACAGCAGACTTGTAAGCGATGCAAAGACAGTCCTATAAACTTCTAAGTTGTTCATAAACTCATCACTATAAGTACAGAGATGGCACAGACAAGATTTTTTCTGTAATTTTGTAGAGGCTATCTAATAATGCTTGACGTTTCTAACTAAATCTTTACAAAATTAATCTACGTTAAAGTAGATTCTGAGCCAGGCTTATAACTTGCAAGTCTGATTTACAATAAAAACATTATGAATATTTTACATATTTTCAAGAGTATCTCAAATGTCAGACACTGATCTATTTCTGCTTTTGTCATAAGGATTTTGGAGCTAAATTTTGACTTTATGTTTAGCAATTTTTGTATATATTAATTATACAGCGAATTTCCTCAGGTTAAAGCATACTAAATATTGAAAATGGGCCAATACACTTTTTAACACTATCAAATTCAATTAGGATGGAAAAAGTGATGAATTCACATCTATAAAAAGCAAAAAGTCAATGTTAAAAAGTCAGACTACTTTTTTAATGATTTTGTGAACTTTGCACAGCTGCTACTGGGTTGTACTTGTTGCACAACAGCTTAGAGTGATACACAATTGTTATGAGAATGAGAGAGACAGAAAAAGGCAGAGAGGGGTATTGGGTTGGGAGAGGAGTACATGGCATAAATCTCAGCTACTGCTGCGATCGGCAGCTGCGCTAAGCTCGTTTCCTCTGATACACGAATTCTGACTATTTCCCTATCTCCTTTCGGCTCTTAAAGATATGTATTCATTGGATGAGCTTACAGAATTACTATGCCAATTAAAATATTTATTTGAATGTTACTAAGCAATAAACAATATAAATTTAATTTGCTTTTGATAGTAATATCATTATTGCTTAATGAATACATTCTAACTTTTACAAAAATACAATATGTAATGAAAGCAGACCTTCCAAATGCATTCTAACAGTGTTCATGGTTGCAGCATTGCAGGCAATAAGATTAGTCACACTCCACATCGGTCCAATTTAGTTGTAATTATACAATTTAAAAAAAAAAAAAAAGTTTAAAATAGTAGGCCTATTGATTTAAAAGTTGTTTAAAGTATTGATATAAGATTCATATCATTTGTGAGCAATAAGGTTTTTTTCGGGAATCAGCAATACATTGATAAATTACTGGTATTGTGTGCAACTCGGCTTTGTCGACGTGTTGGGCGGGAGCATGTACGAGCAGGCAGGTTGTGTGCGATTTGTAAATTCATTTGTATATTTTAACTCTTTTCAGTAGCTTTAACTCATTAGTTAAGACAAAATGAATATGTTTGTTTGCTATTATGTCACTAATATATTTCACTAATTATCACTAAGATTATCTTTGAGTAAAACCACTGATTTCTAAAAACTGATATACTAGGACTTTGGTTTTTTCTGGAAACACTTTAAATCTATGAGTTATTAAAATTAAATAAAACATTAATTTCAAATTCTAAACTAAATAGTATTGTCTCAGGAATTTTTGCTCATGAAAATATTGTACAAGTAGATATGTTATTATGGATACTGTTTAATTAAGTGTATTCATATTATTTTTTATTTATTTAGATGTTTTTTTTTCTCGAGAAACAGTAGATAAGGTAATACTTATCATATTTTTGTTTCGTAAAATTAGAATGTTTTAAGATCCATACAATGTTTAACTAGTACATACTGTACTTTAACCTTTATAAAAGTAGGTAATACAATTTTTAATACAAACTATTACCATTGATTTTGTGCACAAATGGATTTCCCATCCAATGTTTAGTTTTGAGTTTCAATGTATCAGCTGTTTTTTGTGGACCAGTGTGGAGTGCTAGTGTAGTCCCATATAAATTTAATGTAGTTTAAACCAGCTGTGGTTGTGGGCCACACAAGCTAACAAAATTATAGGCACAAATATTCCTATTGGATAAAATATTTATTGTAGGTGTATATAGTCAAGGATAAAATTGATATATTCCACTTTGTTTGTTATTGTTTCTTTTTATTTTAATTGTAAAGGCACACACGTAGGTTTAGATGCAATATTTCTTTTATATATAATCCAGTAATTGTTTAACCCTTTCGATGCCGCTGTCCGATATATCGGACAGTGGTAGTTACGCTAAAAATGCCGCGGTCCGATATTTCGGACCGCTCGTAATTTTTTTTTCCGATAAGGCATTTTCGTTAATATGCCACATATACGGTACCAATCTGTTGAGAATTGATTATTGTACTCAGAAAAAGTGTTTTAAACATCTTTTAAATGTGCGTTTGGTAAAATATATTTGTCACACTTGAAATAATCGCTCGAGTGTGACAAATATGTGACTTTGTACTGTCGAAAAAAATTACGATAGATCCTGGGATTTTCAAGGTAAGACTTTGAAATTTGGTATGCATGTTAGTAATTAAATGTTCTTGCAAATAAAGTCACTTTTATAGCCCTAGTATTTTTTTGTATGGTCTGAAAAGTTTCAATATTGAAAAATTAAAAAAAAAAAAATTAATTTTTAAAAAAAGTTGATTTTACAAATTAAAACCAATATTTTAATTAAGAAAATATATAAGTAGTAAAAAGAGCATTTCAAAACAAGAAAAACCAAAAAATAATTATGAAAATATATTGAAAAGTAACAAAGTTAGAACAAAATAACGTAAACTATGCATATTCACTAAAAATACCCCCGGCATTTCTCGCATACCAAGGGAAAATATGCCCGGCATCGAAAGGGTTAATATCATCTTTAGAAGCGTATTTGATTTGAAATGTATATAGTTTTATTACCATATAAATGTTTATTATGCATTTATTTAGTTTGTTAATTATATTTAAAGCTGTTTTTATTTTTGTGGAGTAATAACTATAGCCAACCAGTTGATGGTCATTGAGCATGGTCTCTGTGCAGCTAATCTTTCTTTTGTTTCAACTCAATGGAGTGCAAATGTATAATAAATATTGAATAAAATTTTATGTTTTTTGCCAAATCTGATCATAATTAATATTACAAGTGGTCATTAAGCAAATTAATAGAGGAATATATATGTTTTCTAGTACACACGAAAGTATAGAATAATGCTTAACTACATAACACTTTTAACATCCAGAGCTAGACGTTAAGCCTCTGGTAACCAGGACTACTGTCAAGAGCCTCATATTTCCAATTGATTATATTTTTACATAATAAATTAAAAAGTTTTATTTATATAATAATTTGTAACACACTTAACAATAAATAAGATGATAGCAACATTTTGTAAGTTTTGACAGATTAAAGTACAATTTCTTAATGATACACTTGATAGTTATTACCATTAATACATGATTGATAAATTATGTATGTGTAAACATTTATTTACGTCCTACCAGAGTATGTGTATTTTATTTATATTTTACTATTGTCATATCACAAAACATAAACATTCCATTAAAATTTCATTGCCACAAAGTGATATTAATATTAATCAAACTTACAAAAAAGTAAAAAGAGGTAACATAAAACGACTGCAAACAACTTTCCAGTACTTTGATAGGATGAACGCAGTGCAGTGGCTTGACAAACGACAGGTATCAACTGTAACAAGGAATCAATTAACACTAATCAATGGTAATCTTAATTAAGCATTGTATATCCACTTTGAACCTTATTACTAATAGTTAGGATGTTAGTATAATGTAAGGACTTACTCTAAAAGAATAAAGAAATCATACACAGGACAAGATATGTACCAATTTTGACATTTAGAGCAGAGACATGGACTGTGAAGAGTAAATGAAAAACTAAGGTAAAATTATTTGAAATGTATTTCTAAGAGGTAGAAATAACAAAAAGAGACAAAATCAGGAATAAAGTTATAAAATATAGTTTGAATGAAGAATAATGATAAGCCAAGATGAATAGATAAACGTTGGTCTGATCAAGTGATAAGATGACCCAGGTTGGGAGATATAGGATAAAAGGCAAAGTAGATAATCGAGACAATCAGAGATTTTGAATGAGTCTGGTGAAAAGAAAGAAGACTTTGGAAGAAAGAAGATGGGCAGGTAAGATATAGTGGTAAGGAATATTTATCAAGCAGGCTTGTCAGAATGTTGGAATGTGCACATGAGGATGATTAAATTTGCATCTTGATTAATAATTAAGGGAGGTCAAAGCTAGAGCTATCTTATTTGAAGAAACAAGCTTACGAGTATATTGTCTATTTGTACATAGAAAGGACTTTTTTATCCTGGTTCAACAATCTGTTTCATTAATCTTTTGTTGTTTAGTTTGTAGTCATATTTTTAGTTAGTTAGTTAACAAATAATAAAAAAAGGATTCAGTTTATATTTAATAAGTGAAAAAAGGGAAGAAATATTAGTTGTAAAAAATTAATACTTTTTATGGTGTAACATTTAAAATTATAATAAATTACTATTTAGGAATTTTTTTAGTTCATAAATTCCAGAGCTAGATGTTGTCTCCTTTATCATTTTGCTTTATTTTCGTTAAGTTATTTAACACACAATGTATGAAAGCAAATAAGTGAGATGAATATAGGTGAAGGAATTAAGGCTTGGTTACTAACTAAGTTGTCTTTTCCTGTGAAAGATTATTTATTTATGGCAAACAAATAGGACAACTCGGACATCCATAGATTATCATGCAATCCAAACCATGTACTATTGATCTGATGACAGCTAACAGACAAGCCTGATACTTACTTTCCTCTCCTGAACAACATTTTAAGTCTGGCCCCCCTCTAACAAACATAGACATCCTACGCTTCTTTAATAGTCTATGTTGAGGGCAGCCATTGAGTGGATGCTGTGTCAGTATTAGAGGACTGAGAAAAAAACACTTATAGATGATAATCTCCCAATTCTTAGCCCCAAAGTAGCTGGGCTACAACAGCACAACACATAATACTGACTTATTTGAAAAAATTAATACAGTATTAAGCCTTTCAGGAGTATGGAATAATGCATGTAAAGAGTAATGACGTCCTGGAAAGTCATATGTATGTTTTTTACCAAACTAATTTTTATTCCTCTAGAACACGTATATATTATGTATAACCCTCTCTAGAAGTAAGGAAATAAATTTCTGGGAAGAAGGAAGAATTTTTTTATTATTTTTATATAATAATTTTTATAATTATTATTAAATATTATTCCAGCGATGACAATTCACAAAATTGAGACCTGGGCGGGGCTTTGTTCGTGGGAGGAGTCATTCAAGACAACTGTGTGCACAGGTTTATCGGCCTTCTCACCAAGTCAACTATGTTATCAGTAACCAACAGTAGAAAAACAACAAAACCAAAGACTGTTATCAAATATAATAAGGACATGGGTGCCATAGACAAAACGAATATGATAATACTTTTTAAATATGTAACAAGAAAATACTACGACAAGGTTTAGAAAACATTTTTTTTTTCATTTGTGATATTTCACGCCTTGAATGTATTCCAAATGTCCAAAATCCACAAAAACAACAAAATTGCTCTTTCAGAATTCAAACTGAACGTTTCAAATCAAATCAATCAAATCAAATTCATTTTATTGTCATAAAAATCATACAATTCATGGACAAAGTCTTGTTGTAGCTCATTACAGTAGCCAAGTCTAGTCTAAAGTAAACAATAAAATATTACAATACAGTAATATGTATGTACTGTTTCTAAATTAAAACAAAAAAACACTAAAACAGTATAGAATTTGTACAAAAAAAATCATTTAGTAAATAAAAAGGATTCTCCAGAAGCCAGCCATAGAGTTTCTTCAAGAACGATTTTTGGTCATATTTAGAAATTAAATGTATTAAATGGTTATATATCTTGATGGGAATAACCAAATGACTATTTAGAGTTTTATTTAATCTGTTGAATTTTATAATAGCAGTGCTTCTATTTCTTGTATAATGTGAATGAATGTCTTTGTTATGTGTTAGTAGATGTGGATTTTGAAAAATGTAATTAATAGAATCGTAAATGTACAAATTTATAATAGTTTGAATTTTAAGATTTTTAAAGAGGGGTTTACAGTGTTCTAACTTATGTGACTTAGAAATCACTCTTATGGCTTTCTTCTGGAGAATTAATATGTCATTAATCTTACTAGCATTCCCCCACACAACCAACCCATATCTAAGAACAGATTGAAAAAATGCAAAATAGGCAGTTTTTACATAATTTACATGAACACAAAAGGTGAGACGCCTTAGGAGATAAATCACTCTTGACAACCTAGTGGAAACATAATTGATATGTGACTCCCAATTTAAATGTTTATCAATACAAAATCTTAAGAATTTTACTCTGTTTTCTGAATTAAGGTGAGAGGTATCATGGTCAACAGATCTTAATCCAAATAGAATATTTTGAGTTTTTGATTCATTTAAATAGAAACCATTGCTCTTAAACCAATTTGATGCTTCTGAGATGGTATTTTGGGTGATACTATTCAATTTGTTTAAGTCTTTGCCAATATTAATAAATGTTGTATCATCAGCATACATAATGGTTGTAGCTGTGACTGAAAATGGCAAGTCATTAATACAAATAAGAAATAATAATGGACCAAGTATGGATCCCTGAGGGACACCGAACTTTACCATTGCTTCTTGAGACCAATTCTCACCAACACACACTTTTTGCTTTCTATTTAAAAGATAAGATTTTAGGAATGAAATCGGCTTGTTTCCAAGACCGTAGTGTGTCAACTTTTTTATAAGGTCATTCATATCGACACAGTCGAAAGCCTTACTCAGGTCACACAGAGTGGCCTGAGCAAAAGCTTTTGTCTCAAATGCTCCACAGACGTCTCTCACAAGGTTATCCAAAGCTTGAAAAGTAGATCTATTTTTTCTGAAGCCAAACTGCATAGGATATAGTAAATTATTTGATTCAAAGAAATTACAGATTTGCTTGTGTACCAGTGCCTCTAATAATTTACCTAAAGCAGGTATGATCGAGATCGGTCGATAGCTGCCAGGCTCATTTTTGGGCCCTTTTTTGAAAACTGGGCAAACTCTCGATATTTTCAATTCTTCAGGAAAATAACTATCTCTTAGACAGAGGTTAAAACAAAATAAAAGAGGGGAAATTATGTGAGGGACTATTTTCTTTAAAAAATTGTTTGACATACCATATATGTCAGTGCTGTCTGAATTATTAAGATTTTTAACTGCTTTTTGAATGTCAGTACAAGTAATTGCTGCCCACTCAAAGGTTTCAAGTGGTCGATTGATATTAGATCTTTCTAACCACTCTTGAGATTTGGTAGCTGGGTTTTCTAAGTTAGTTTTGATTTTTGAGACGGATTCAATAAAAAAGTGGTTGAAGGAGTCTGGACTAATGCTGGTTTGTTTTTGTTTGTGGTTGGAAATGGAGTTATTAGTGTTAATAATTTCCCATGCTGCTCTGCATCTATTTTTACTACTTTTAATATAATTTTCATTGTATGTGTGCTTAGCTGAGATTATGGCTTGTCTGTAGTCTTTTTTAAGTTTTGTGAATTCTTGTTTCAGTTTAAAATCAGTTTTTGCTACATTATAAAGATTAATTAGATTATTCTTCATTTTGGCTAAGTCTGGGTTATACCAATTATTCTTGTTTTGCTTAAGTTGTTTTTTGATTCTTTTTGGAATTTGGAAAAGTATTACAACATTGTTGATAGTGGAAAAAATTTTTTTGAAGAAGACCGATGCGTTAAAATGTCCATATTGATCAATAATTTTATCCCAATCGTATGAGGCTAATGCCATGTTAAGATTGTCTAATGATTTTTTTGGTAAGACCATTTTTAATTGATTAACGGTTGTAAGTTGGTCATTTTGAATATAGTATTGAGATAGTTTTCCCAAGTCAATCAAAATACCGTCATGATCAGAGTAGGGGAATTCCAAAATGTTGCAAGAAAATAAACCACTAGAGCTTTTATTATTGTTTATAAAGACATTATCAAGGCAATTTTTTCCTCTTGTGGGACTTTTGTTCAGATAGTAAAAATTGTACTGCCTTAAAAGATTTTGGAGGTCGTTAGCCGGTTTATTGTTAGTTGTTACGTCAAATTTATAGTTAAAGTCACCGCCTATCACTATGGTATAGTGAATCCAATTGGTAAAATACAGCAATAGGTTGTCCAAATTTTCTAAAAAAATTTTTGGATCACCTGCTGGTGAGTGATATACAGAAACAACTATGATGTTTAATTCGTCAATAAAAACTGCAGACCCTTCAAAATGGAACTCCGAACAAAAGCGTTTGATGTCACATGCCCTTGTCTGGAGTGAGTTATGCACCAATATTAGTGAGCCCCCCCTAATGTGCTCAGCCCTACTACTTGAATCTGCACAATGATAACCATTTGGAAAGGAAAAAAGTACTTCATTGCTACACAGCCAATGTTCAGTTAAACAAATAATTTTAACATTGCCTAGATCACATAAAAAACTTTCTAGGATTGAAACTTTATTTCTAAGGCCCTGGATATTTAGGACAAGTATTTGCAAATTATTTCTTTTTTCAGGGGTTATCCTATTTAAATTATATCTATGAGAGACTAGGTTACATTTACTAAATTTCCCCTTAAGTCTAAAAAATCTGATTCATTGTTAGGTTGAGAAACTATCTGACTGTCATTTTCTACAAAATTTAAATGCTCAATTAATGTATTATTTACAACACTATTATCAACAGAACAATCTTCTTTAAAGGAAAAGGAGACTTCTTCACTACTGCTAACATCTATTGGATTTACCACAGCACTGACACAATTACTCTGCTTTAGCGCCTCACTAAATGTGAGGACGCCGGGGGTCACTTTAACTGCATCACATTCAACAGGTGTCATTGTGGTCATCAGTTGATCGTTTACTGGTTGTGGTTCAGCAGTGATGGATGAGAGGTTCTGCGAATGTGTAACCTCCTGAGACACCAAGTCAGCAGTCGCCAGAGTAATGACATCTGCCATATCTTTATCAATTACATCAATGTTTTTGTTGATAGCCAGTTGGTTAGAATTATGAGACAAGTTAACATTGTCTTTCAGGATGGCATCATTTGCTTCCTGTATCCTTTGACCATAAGAACATTGAACAAAGTCAATAATCTTGAAGGCAAGCTTTTTTTTGCCTCTAATA
Source organism: Stictocephala bisonia (assembly GCA_035578905.1). Taxonomy (NCBI): domain Eukaryota; kingdom Metazoa; phylum Arthropoda; class Insecta; order Hemiptera; family Membracidae; genus Stictocephala; species Stictocephala bisonia. Next base: position 17,479 of record JAQJVL010004507.1, read on the forward strand.
TTTTAAGATTCGATAAGTTAAACGAACCCTTAACCCACCCACCCATACACATACAGTGGTATTGAACCCACCCACCCATCCATACACAAACAGTGGTATTGACCTACCCACCAACCCATACACATACAGTGGTATTGACCAAACCGCCCACCCATACACATAAAGTGGTATTGATCCACCCGCCCACCCATACACAAACAGTGGTATTGACCCACCCGCCCACCCATACACGTACAGTGGTATTGACCCACCCGCCCACCCATACACGTACAGTGGTATTGACCCACCCGCCCACCCATACACGTACAGTGGTATTGACCCACCCGCCCACCCATACACGTACAGTGGTATTGACCCACCCGCCCACCCATACACATACAGTGGTATTGACCCACCCGCCCACCCATACACATACAGTGTTATGCCATTATCATACAAGAGAGACAAAGGCTATGCTGCACGCAGGTGTACTAAGTGACGATAAACATCCGCTAAGCCTAACTGCCTGGCATTTCCCACACCCTCTACGGAATCTTCAAGGTCAACAGAGGAAACCTCAAAAGTGGTGCTACAACTCTACAATAAATGCTAAATAAGCAAAAGGACACATCATACAAGCAATGCAGCATTATGCATATATCCCTGTTTTCAAATATTTCATACAAAAAAAAATGTTAAATTGTTCCTTAAGTGTTTTTTTTTTGAGTTATTTTAAAATTTGTGCCATTTTTAGTACCTTACAACTGATTAAAATGCAAACAAAAATTACCGTTTTAATTTTTTACTCCATAACGTCATTTTTGTGCTCAAAATACTACTCCTCTAGGCTTGTGATTTCATGACATTCCAAGACCTCATTACTCTTTAAAGGGTTAAATACTAAAAAAACTTAAATTTAAAAAAAATCCAAAAATACCATATATTATCGATCAGAGTCTTTTAACAAAATATTATTCAGTAAACTTCTTTTACAGGTTTCTTCTGTAAACTATTGTAAATTTATTTTTTCATTTCATTTATTTTTTTCATTTATTCATAAGACGCCGATCGTCAAGATATGGGCGAATATGGATTTCGAATGAGTGTGATGAGTGTAGATGAGCGAATGTAGTCATTGTTACAAACTAAGACCGACTATTCCTTAGAAAGTATCATTAATTAATAGCCCAATGACAAATGAACAGCCGGTGATTATCAGCTGATCCTTCTCAAAATGTATTATGACTCTGATTGGGATCGAACTGAGAACCTTTAGCACATGAAGCTGGGATTGAACCAACTACGCTACCGACCAATTAAATGGTTCTTAATAGAAAATAAACTTACAAAGCATCTTTCTTTTTGATGAGTCCTGCTTGACTGCCAGCTCCGACTGAGGACGTTGACTCCTCCAGTGAGTCAAGGTCGAGAGCTGATTCTATCATCGTTGTGTCTTGCAGCAAACGCAATCTACTAGCCGATAATGGTACTAGGGAGTTTGTATCAGCCTCTAGGCCAGCAGACACTACTACGTCGTCTAGGTATAGATCCAGCTCGGAGAGATCTATCTTCGCCATAGCTTCAGTGGCTGGTTTAATAACTACCTCCTCGCAGTCTCCAACCACACTTTCATAAATCTCCGGCACACTGTTGCTCAGCAAAACACTACTACAATCACTACCTGCAACCAAATTATATGTTCTGATTGATAGCATAAAATATTTAAGCAATGTAATGTTATGCATATATCTTTGAATACATTAGGAACTAGGTTAGGAATCAATATAATAGGAGAGAAGACAAGTCCACTAACCCAATACAAGAAAATAAACACATGCCCACTATTTCAGTGCCACTGGCACCTTCTTCAGGAAATTCAGTCTTTTTTTACTATTTTCTTGCCAACGTAGCGAGAAATGATGAGCTGATTTGAACTGTATTATTACCTGATTGGTGATACTTCTTGATAATGCAGGGCTTTCTGGTTCAGAAGCACATTTTGCCACTAGAGTGGCATCCTAAGTGACACTAAAAACTAAGTAAGAGTATAAAGTTACATTTAAATATTTATATTATTTGCAACTGTTTGTACAGCGACACTTCACTTTACCATGAATGCAGGCAGACTGGTGCGGCACGACTTGGTTTATCACCACTTCCTTCGCATGTTTTTCTTGTAATAGTAGTGGGTCGGACGGCAGTGAGAGACAAGTGACTTTCAATCAAAGGGTATGTGTGTGGGGGGGGGTCACTTTGTTTTGAGGGAGAGAGTCAACCACATTGACAGGTTTCTCCGTGAGGTGAAGTGTCGCTGTACGAACAATTGTAAATATTTAAATGTAATTTTATACTCCTACTTATTTTTAGTGTCACTTAGGATGCCACTCTAGTGGCAAAATGTGCTTCTTAACCAGAATGGCAGGTTATTTTTGTAAACAGAATTAATTGTAATAATTTAAATGATAATGGTCTACAGAAATAACATTTTATCATCAAATGTAATTATTAGCTAAAATAAAAATTACTATCGACTCAACAGCATCAGTATAGTGATCTATTTTTTACTCTATGGAACAGTCTTAGTTTTGTAACATGGTTAGTACAACTATAAATAAATAAAAATCATGCGCACAGCAAAACACCTCCATATATAAATAGAACTCAGTGCTCAATGACATATATCTCAATCACACAAACAGACCCACTGAAACAACACACATTCTGTTCTTCACTCTGTGTTGATCTGAGGTCAAAAAGTCGAGACGTGCAATGAGAGAGTGGGGACGTACATTTCTCTTCAGTAAGTTTTTGAGGGGGAATTCAAAGGTGAATTGACTAATGATTTATGTGTTAAATTGTAAATAATTTATAAATAGAATACATCCTGGTTTAAAATAGTGGATTAACCCAGTTTAGGCTGTGAATCATTCTTTAACAATGAAAGGTACCTTAATAAGTTGTGTATACAGCAAGGTATAGTGAGGTTAGATTTGACTTTAAAAATGCAATTAGTAATACAAAAGTGACAGTTTTTTTAAATTAGGTGCAAGTAAACAAATAAAATTAATTGACAAACCAAACTAAATGCTATTATTTAACTCCATGCTCCTTAACCCTTTTAACGCCAACGATCGCTATATCGATCGTTGGCATTTGTGCGAAGATCGCCAACGATCGATATAACGATCATTCGTAGACGCGCTAAAACCGCCGACGATCGCTATATCGATCGTTCAGTTTTTTTTTTTTCATGTCTTTAATATTAACCAAAGTCAATGAAATTTAGCACACTCTCTCTCTCTATAGTATATAAGGAACTTAAAGAAATATGTTTTAACCTCTTTGGATTTTTTTTATGCATTATACTCTATGGAACCAAAGTTGTTTTTGTTTACTTTTGTTAGTTGACTCAGTTCATCCATTCAGAGTGTTTGTGGTTTGTTTACAAATTGTATGTAGACCCTGTAAATATAAAAAAGTGGGCTTATTTTATTAGTTTAGTAATATTAGACTGTTGCATAAGTTTTTGGTGCAATTTAATACTTTTTATGAGCTTCAAATGAAAAATTGTGTTACCATGGTAACATGTGATTTTTCTCAAAATGTAAATATCTGGAAAATGCAACATAACATCTGTATATATCAAGGTAAATTCTTCAAATTTTGTCTATGTGCTAACAATTAAATGTTTTATATGATAAAATACTAACATAATGTGTTGGTTTGATATTTATGGTATATTATGATACTACAAACTACAAAAATTTATAAAAATAAAAAAATTAATTTATATCTTGTTTGTTAACAAAACTAAAAAATGGCCAACAATTAAAACTTTTATTTTTATGTTATAGTACAACTCAATACCAACAAAACAAGACTAATTTCATTAATTTATGACAATTAATAAATTTACTATGAATTTTTAAGCAAGACTCTGCATTTTAGTCAAAATTGGCTTGGCGTTTTTCGCATATCTACTGAATATTGGCTTGGCGTTTTTAGCAACACCATGCAAAATTAGGCTGGCGTTAAAAGGGTTAAGGTGAATTAATTTTAAGAATTACATTATAACAGAATTAGACAAAAACTGAATACCAAAGGATTGTACTACTATTCTTTAACATAAATCAAAAATAAAATATTAATTAAAATGCAACAAATACTGTCACAGCCCTGAAACCCTCTTCTCTGAGTATCAGATATATTGTTATAGATTTGTTGTAGATTAATTGTATTTATTGATGCAGTATGTTGCTGTTGTTAATAATCTCTCTTCCTAGTTGTTATGCACTTTGATACTGTTTTTGCTGGGATAGATACTGTTCCAGTACACTCTTTATTGTAATTCTATGTGCTTGGTTGTTAGCTGCATAATATTGTATATTTTGGCTTGTTCGTTGGAGTAAATAAATAAATAGAGCAATGGTATCAAATAGGCTGATTTAGGAAAAAGAATTTTCAATGTCTTGAGTACTTTTAGCAGATTGCTCATAGCGCTGCGGACTGAACACCATCAATAGAATCCTGAAGAATATGTTCTTCAGAGAATGCCTTAAAACTCTATGTCTCAGTAAATGTGAGAGTGAAGTTACATATATTCTCTTTGGAAACTATCGAAGAAGAGTGTAATGATCCCGGGATTCCATCTACCACTGTGTGTGTTTTCACTAAAGGAACGTTATCCAATTCATATTCAATCCCTTCAATTAGCTTTTAGGGTCTCTCTTTTATTTGGAAATTACTGATCCATGCGTTTGTGTACAGAGCATGCTTCTAAACAGCTTTTAAGTCTATAGTAATACCTTCCTCCTGTGCTTTCTGAATATTCAAGTGGATATTTTAATGTTTTTCAACTGATTTTTGGATATTTTATCTGACCAAACTTCTAGTATTCTTCAGTGTTCATATATTTTTATGAACACTCTCCACATTTGATTAAAAAATAATAAAATGGTTTTGAGTTGATCTTACTTCATCTTGTAAAAGCCTTGTCCTTATTTGAAAGTATATCCGTTGATAGTCTTTTCGCTGCTGTTAAAAATGTACTAAAAGTAAAATGTTTCAGTTTACATTTTCAAAATTAGTTTGCAATTAACACTTCAATTTAAGAAAAAAAGACCATTTCCTTGATTTCAATCTCCAATTTTCAAGGACAACATTTTATGTTTCCATATTAAGCACATTTTTTTAATCCACCACACATTTTATCCGCAGTAGAATTTCAAAAGTGACTTTCAAGTCGAATTCTGATAATATGCTTCAAGATTTTATTTTATATCTAATATTTTCAGTTCAGCTATTTTCATGTCCTTGTAACTATTTTAATTATTCAGTAACTATTCACTAAATAGTGAAAAGGAAAAGATAATATGTAATTATAATGCTTCTAAAACAACAGTTAGTAAAAAGAAAAGCTTCCAAAATAATTAGGTAACTCTACTGATTATTTGTTTTTTATTCATTAGTTACAATTACACATTTTGTGAAATTTTTTTGCAAAAACTAAATAATTTAATCACTAATGTTTATTTTTAAATTTCAGACAAGAATTATTTCATAAAACAGATATGTGTTTTAAAAAATCATTCACAATAAAAGGCATTTTTATAAATTTATTCTTGCTACACTTAGATCTTTAGTTATTAGAATATTTGCTCCGCACAATTAATTAATACAAATGCTTCAGTACTGATATAATTAATATGCATAGCTTGACAAGAATGAACTATTGCAGCAACTGTATTTGTCATTGATTTAAAACTGTCAGTAACTCTGAACACGAGCTGACATTCATTAGAAGGGTATCAATTTATTTGAATGTCATAAAAATATAACGTTCTAATCCTCTCTTGTCTCATTCAGTGAAAAATAAGTTTCGGTGAGGTCTGAGAATGTGATACTAAACCCTGGTTTTTGAAAACTTATTGCACTCATCTATTTACTCTGCCGTCCCAATGAATCAGCAAGTCAACGGCTTTTACAGTGATGCTAAACAATAAGAGCAGAACATAACAAACCATAATCAGGCAAGTCATTCAAGCTTAAAAAAAATTATATCAAAAATATATTTAAAGAGGTGTGTCAGAATGACATTTAATGCAGGAATCAGACAAAACACTTATAGTACTTACCCTAGCTTAAACTCTCAATTGCTCTCAAGACAGCATTCCCAAAAACATAACACAATGTCAGACCCTTTGAGCAAATATATTTAAAATACCTTTTTTATTGCAATAGATGTCACATTATGATTCTTAAGATTGAAAATATATTTTGATGCTGAAATTTTTAACATTTTTTACCAATATCGACATAAATCAAAAATATTTATTTACAACTTGTATAGTTTTAAAAATATATAGCCTTATTCATAATTTAACTGGTTTTTTACTACTTATTGCATACATACACACAAATATTTCTATCTAGCATTAGTTTTCGATACGAAAAATGAGCAATCAGATACTTGAGGCGCCTGACTAGATATACATTTCTAACATTTAAAGTTAATCATACAGTTTTGCATTGCTGATACGAATGTGATAAATAGGAATTATTAAATGGTTATCATTAAAAAATTTTAATGATAACCATTATGTTATCATTAAAGTTTATTAAAATTGGTAACACAGTTAAGATTAATTTAAATGAACTAGGCACAATTTTCAGAAAAGTTCAGCATTGCTCCATGATCTATTTTCTCCTTACTAAGCCATTTTCTAAAAAATAGTGATCTGACATTTTTGCAGGATCACTAGAAAATTATAAATCAAAAGAAGTAGGATTAACTTATATAACAACCACATCATAAGGCTATAATTTTCTACTCATATTTGACTACCTACAATAACTGAACAAAATCGGAATGTTGCAAAAATTCTTTGAAATAAAAAACAAAATACTATTCTGTCAAACTATTCTCTACATGAATGGTTTTGAAAAATATTACTTAAATATTTGGTTTCATTAAAATAAATAAGTAGACACAAGGTTTAAAAAATTCCGGCACTTTTCTTTTTTGGTTAACATTAAATATATACATTTAGACCCCACAAATCATATCCCATAGAGAAATATTAGTGTCAATTGGAGAACACTTTCCCAAATACAAATAATTACATATGACTTTACCTAAAACATTATTTTTGTACTGTTGTTCAGTTTCTAGTTTACACACCTATTTAAAAACAGACTCCTTTTCACATTTTATACTCAATTAATTTTTGGAACAACTTAAATAAAATTGTTCACCATAAAATCAACAAGAAAGTGTGTAAACCTAATGCAATTTCACGACAGTGTTAAGCATTTAGCAACTAGCAACTATACGTTGTTGCTATTGGTAAACTAATTTTAAGAACAAACTTCTTTTTAAGGAAGAAAATAATTAAGAAAAAAAATATATATATTGTGAGTTTGTGAAGTGAGAGTGATATCACAGCAAAGTCAAGGAACAAGTGGTTTATGTAAGCTGATTCTTTTGGAGAAGGAGGGTTAGGTAAAATATGTAAGTACGGTATTGAAAAGAAATGATAACTTCAAAAGCCATACATAAAAAATGTAAACATATTCGATGTTTATATACAGCCAACAAATATATACATAAAATATCTCATTCAAGATCTTCATCACTATCACTAGTAGTGATTGCGTATGAGGTGGCTAAAGAGGTCAATATCCTATTAGATCCTGGTTCTCTACCCACACCACTCGAATATTGTTGTAGAACCTCTCCAAGACCCAACATGCCGAATGTTGGCACCACATAACGATCACTAATCGCTGCATGATCATGTCTATATATGGTGGGAGAGGGCCGCATTAAATAAGTTTGCTCTCGACTGTATCGTGGTACAAACTGGTTGATGTTCCGCGGTAGTGTGCGGGATGTGTGATGCAAGTGTTGACAGTTGGTCGATGAGCGCCTTGGCAGACTAGCATAGTACATGTACGGCTCACCATTTATCGATGGTGCCACCGTAGTGCACACAGCAGGCAGATTGGCAGGGGGTGCTGTTGCAGCTGGCATTGCCGGACTCTCTGTTTCAGGACTTGCCTCTCCTGATTGGATGGTCGTTAAACCATTCTGGAAAAAGAAATAAATTAATATTTCCCTCTTGTTAAGTTTACTTCTTGATAATTATTGCCAAGCATATCTATTTTTTTATGTCCCTCCCTTAATATTATCTTCATAATCTCCAAACAGATTCCTTTTTTCTCCACTTTCTTTTGCCATTCCCTATAGATTTTCCCTTGTTCTTCCCCTCAGTTTTCTTTCATTTGTTAACAATTTTTACGTTCAACAAAACTCCTTCTTCAACTGCTATTCTCATACTATGAGACACTCATATACACTACATGTGCCAGCTCCATAACTAGCTATTCTCATGTAACCTCGACCTTAATCCTCAGTAATGCTGTTTTGTATTAAGTTTCACTCGCTGCACTCGAGACATATCCAACTTCAACCTTGATCTGTGACTTTTGACCACAAATTTAGTATAGTATATTGTAACATATCAACTAATATCATTTTTGTAATTTTATTTACAGTACATATACTGCAGTTCGTGTTGAATTGCACTTTTTATTAATACAAACACCTTTACTTAATCTATTTAAGTATTTTTCATTAATTTGTTTAATTTAACATAGTCACTGCTAGCCTACAAGTGATACACTTCACTAGGAGCGGTGAAATATTAAGAATATTTTGTTTATTTGAACATCTGAAAAAGTTTATAATTCAAATAAATCAAACAGTAATATTTTGTTTGACATAATGTTACTAAAGTGCTCACAACCTATCACAGCGCTTCATAAAATGCTGAAAACACTAAGGCAATAACACAAAACTAAGAATTTGGCCCGGAACTGCATCATGCCCATACACGAAGCACGGGGCATGGCGCGGAACCACACCATCCTCAACAAATGTGTTGACAGTCGATAATTAATTAATTACATAAAATAACTTCATTAGACTTAATGTTATTAACACTATTATTTACGTTTGAACAACTGTTACTTTGACATTAATTTAAATCTCTATCCATATTATTCTTATGGCTGCAAAACGTGCTTTGAGGACTTCCCAGGCCCTTCTAGGTGAAAGTATTGAAACATGAATACCTTTGAGTACAACTACTAATAGGTGTACATATTTTGACACTCAAACCTTAAAATTGGTCAAGAATTGAGGGAGAAGTTGTGTTACAAAAACAGCATCATTTTATATACATATATATAAAAGGATAAGAATTACAAAACCACTGAAGTTTTGTTTTTTTTCTATTCCTTCTTAAAGGTATTTTCAACTAGTTCTTTTTCTTTTCTGAGTAAGTCTGACTCTTTTTCTTTTTCCTTACTTTCCCTTGATATTATATTTCCCTTCATAGATCTCATAAATCTGAGTTTCATCTGTTCAAATTCTGCATCATTTTCTAGTGTTTGTTAATTATTAGTGGTTTTGGTCCTTATAGTTTGTTGTACAGTAGAATATCAGTTATCTGAGCTCCGATCAACCGAGCGAGTCGTCAGAAGATGAAAATTAAACATAAAGGTATAAATAAAAGGACAACTACAGCACAACACATCATATAATCATTTGACAAGGAATCAGCGTCTCTATTGGCGGTTGATGCTAGGTTAAGGCACTGGTAGGGCTGTTAAATGAGATATTTATACCGTACCCTACTACGAATTCTAGGAATAATTTTCCTTGATACATCACTGATACCGTCGTCTTGGTCGACTCTGCTCTCACTCTAAAAGTGATTGTTTTAGAGTGATGACTTTCATGATACAATACCATAATAGATATATTGCCATAATTTATTTCTGCATGTTACTTATACTGTTCATTATTTTATTCAATGTTTTGATATGTGTGGTAAATTGTAGACAGCTGTTATCTTATAGGGAAATTGAAATAATCAATCGATCAGTGTTTTCGTCACCAATGTGTAAGACAAATGTGGTATTGATACGATAATTTTGTTCCGTTAAAATGTTGAATGGTTCCCTGCTCTATTAAGAGCATAAAGCAAATTCAATCAATCAATCAAAATTAGCTTTATTCATAAGGCAAACAATTTGCTCAGAGTGGTGTCATTTACAATAGTAATGTTAATAGTACAAGGTACAAAAATAGTTACAACATTAAAATATAATTTGTTATCTCAACTTGTTGATCTGAAATTAAAGCTTAATAGTAATATTTAATGATTAGGGTACTTATTCTACAAAAAAACTCATCTGTATTATATAGTGATGAGGAACAGCTTTAATTTTTTTTTTAATTTAAAGATCACGATCCGCACATGATGCACGATTGTTCTTTACTTTCTGGACGACCTTCGTAAATTATTGTCCTCAAGGAATTTTGACTGTTGTAAATACATTACTCTTTCAAAAATGTTTCAAAAGCTAGATAACAAAGATATAGGTCTATAATTAGATAATTCTTTTGAATCACCGCTTTTATAGTAGGGTTTGATTTTTGGAATTTTTAATTTTTCGGGGAAATAACCTGAAATTAAAGAGGAATTTATGACATGCAACAATGGTATCATAATACCTGTTCGAGCCCTCTTAATTATTGACATAGGCACATCATCCCATCCTGTTGAATATTTATTATCAAAGGACATTATTAGTTTATCTAATTCCTCAGATCTAACAGTACTTGGATAAAATGTCATGGAGCTTTTTTTGTCTGGTGGCAAATCATGTCCTAAATTAGGAATACATTTGGACTTGGGCAGTATAAAATTATCAACCATTTCTGTGTAATAATAATTAAAGATCTGGCATACATTTCTTACATTAACATTTTTATTATCTCTTATGTATGGGATACTTTTAATTTCAATACTTTTGTTTAAACAATTTTTTCAACTTCTTTATTTATAATATTCCAAATAGTTTTTACTGACATTTTGAGTTTTCTCTAATAATCTATCGTAATGAGTACATTTTGTTTTTATCACAGATTGCATTAGAAGGCAGGATAAATATGAAAATTTTGTTCGGTAAACGGACTGAACAACACCCTGCACATAAAACTAAGTAGCAAATACTACCATAGACCATGGGTAGACTTTTTACAGAAGGTGGGATGAAATAACGATAGTGGAGATTGGAGGAAGGAATGTTCTGCTTTCGTTGTTAACAAAGATAACGTTAAAGGAAATTGCCCATCCACAATGATAATACTACATCCCACTGACAATACTTCAGATCTTTGCCATTAAATTCTATATTTTAGTTTTTTAACCACTGTTGTAGAGTTTAAAATGTAATACTTATTCCTATTTTCTTGTCATCCTGCGGTAATACAACTTTTAAAAGACATAACCTGATGCTCCAGTTCTTACAGACTGTAAGAAAATATATTTATTTTGTGTTTTTCTTATAATAAACTAGTTTTGAATTCTGTCATGGCATTTACATTTTTTTTACCACAGTCTCTGTACTTTTGTACCATAACCTGTAGTTTTTACGTATCCGAGGTGGTCTCGATCCCAATTAACTCAGATATCAGAGAGTCTACTGTAAATAAAAAAGTGTTGTTCAGTACATTCTCAATTTGTATTGCTATATATTTGATTTAATCATTTTTCCCATGTCATTCAAATAAACGAACAAATTACAGCAAAATAAAAACATATTTTTTACATTTTAATATTATTATTTAGAAAGAATTGTTGGTTCTCTCTATGTGAGATAGCTGCCACTGATCATATATGTGAAGAAAACCTTCAAAACATCTTACTTATTGGACTTACTTGAGTGTCACTTAATAATTTTAAATAATTATCAAACTTAAATGTTCATTGTTATCATTTTGATTAAATTTAGAAAACAAATAATAATACTTGTATGCAATTGCCACAAGTATGGTCATTTGAATCTATATACAATCTAGAGTATTTTCACAGCATAATCACATAATAAGCAATGATGTAAACTAAAGCTTAGTTAATATCATTAGAGTTCTGTTTCTGCAATCTTTTATTATTTTATTGTTACAGTAGAAGTCCGATAATCCGGCACGTTCGGGACCGGCTCGGTGCCGGACTACCGAAAATTCCGGTCTATCGGGCGGTGCCCCTTTCTTTTAGTGTAGGCTTTGCCGTAAAACAAATGTATGTAAATTATTTACATACATGCATACATAAATCGCAATTATAAGAACAATTAGGTTAATAATTAAACTACAAATACAGTATAAAACAAAGTTTATTTTACATATGCAACAAATACAACAGATTATTTTACATTTCAAATTTATACTGTAATTATGTACACGTTCTGTAAAACATATTTCACTGAGATTTAAAAAAGTCACGAATGTCTTTTTGTTTTCTTAACTTTTGGCGTTTAGAATAAAATTCATTTCTAATGATATGTAAATTAATAATTTCTGAAGCACTGTAGCTAGTACTAGCCTCAGCAAAAGAGATAAACTTATTCAGTGATTCTGCAGCTTCTGCCCAACTGATTTTTTCCTTTTCTTCTTTTTCGGCATCTGAGTCACTGTCTTCAAGATTTTGAGTAGGCTGAGGGTTTACTACACTGTTGATAATGTCCTCATCGGTTAGTTCTTGTTCAACAGGCTCATTCTCGTCAATTAGAAGCCACTCTTCTACCTCATCTTCAGGCAGTTTTTTCAAGGGATTGTCAGCACTTCTAACGACATCCAAAACTTTGGTCAGAGCTTCTTGATGGTTGTCTTCCTCATCAGTCTGTAGAGCTAGGTCAGATGCAGGGTTTGCAGCTGGCCAAAGTTTTCTCCAGCATTTTTGTAGTGTTGTATTTTTTACCTGGTTCCAAGACAGTGCAATAGCATAGACGGCATCTTTTACGGTAAACCTTTTTTGAAAATCAGTCACGTCACAGTCGGCATTTAACAGGCCTTGAATAAATGACCTTCTATAAAAGCATTTAAAATTTTGAATAACCCCTTGGTCCATGGGTTGAATCAAAGATGTTACGTTAGGTGGGAGCAGAGTAGCAACAATATTTCCAGAAACTAACTCATCTACTGGCGGGTGGGCTTTGCAATTGTCCAAAAGAAGGATGGCTTTAGTATCTTCTGGTAGACGAAGGCTTTTGAAGGATTCCTTGACCTGAGGCACAAAGTGGTGAAGAAACCAGTCTTTAAAGAGGGCGGCAGTCATCCATGCATTTGATTGAGCATCGTATTGGACAGGCAAGTGTGTAACATTTTTAAAAGCCCTGGGATTTTTAGATTTACCTATCACAAAAGGGGTCACTCTGTGGTTTCCAGACGCATTAGCACAAAGCAAAACGGTTAATCTGTCTTTGTTTTTTTTAAAACCCTTGGCTGCTTTCTCTCCTCCCCCAGCTAGTGTAGATGTTGGTAAACATCGCCACAATAGCCCTGTTTCATCAGCATTATAAATCTGTTCAGGTGTTAAATCAGCCACGATTTTCTCAAACTCGTCTTTGTATTTTTCTGCAGAGTTTTGGTTTGCTGAAAGTGTTTCTCCAGTTACATCAAGTCTTCGAATTCCATGCCGAAACTTAAAGTTTCTGAGCCAACCATCAGAATAATTACATTCACTTTCACCAACTCCCAAATCTTGGCCGAATTTCTTTGCCTTCTCAATAATCATTGGCCCTGTTACCGGCTTTCCTTCAGAACGTACTGCACTAAACCATTTGAACAATACACTATCTAGCTGTTCCAGTTTTGGTTTTTTTAATGTTTGTCTAGAAGCCAATTTTTCAGTTGTTACCGATTGAGAAGCAAACTTCATTAGTTCATGTTTTTGTTTTTTAATGTCATAAATAGTTGATGAGCCAATATTAAACTCATTCATTAAAACATTTCTATTCTCACCTTTTTCTAGCCGTTTGATGATGTCTAGTTTCTGATTGAGAGTCAGTGTTACGTGTTTTCGTTTCTCTCCTTTTGAACTCGAAGGCTTAGGTTTTGAAAACATGGTCACTGTATAGTTAGTTAGAACGAAACTCAGTTTGTTTGTAAACACTTTCAAAAGTTACGTACGTCTCTACAGATGTACTGTATTACAGTAGAGAGTACTGAGACACAGTTTACTGCGATGTGAAAGGACACAAAACAACAACAACGCACACAAACAAAAATGACTTGGACGCTTCGTGATTAATTAACTGTGCTGCACTGCACCTGTATTTGTTGTGACGGCTGAGACTAGCCGGCCGGTTTCCGAATAATACCGAGCGCTTCCGGATGATCCCGAACTACCCCGAACGCTTCCGAATAGTTCTCGAGCGTTTTTATTTGCTTTAAAGACACACTTTTCGAGAAAACCAAAAAATTTTAAATTTTCCGGAGCGATGCCGGACTATCGGGCATTCCGGACTGTTGGATGCCGGACTAATGGACTTCTACTGTACTACAATAAGGGGGATAGGATATCAGAAAACTAACCTACGAAATCCACTAAAAATAAAGAATAGGCATTTAAACCTGTAAAATAATTTACACATCATTTTGACATATTTTTACAGGTGCTTGAAGGGAGAGTAATTTAGTTTTAATGGTGGGTGAGTAAAGCTACAGCAGCCAATACACGTAGACTGAGTAAACTTCTGCCTCATCCCTAACCCCCTACTTTCCACCTAGTCACTACTATACTCTTCCTCAAATTCAGTCAATTTTCAAGCCCCTGAAGAAGATGTTAGTAATGTTAAAAATATATGTGTTATTGTGTTTGTATTCAGTAGACTTATTTTATAATATAAGCTAACTGAAGCTTTATCCATACTATTATTGGCTTAGCAACTGAAAACTAACTTTAATAGTTTTTTTTTTTAAATTAACAACATCAACTTCACTAGACTGACTAAGATTACTGATTGTACGTTATATCATTGTAAAATGAGGAATGCAAGAACATGTTTAGTAACTGACCTGATTGATGTGTGGAAGAGAGCCGTAAGTTCGATTGTTGGCAATAACAGCTCCTGGCCTTGAGTCTAATTCTAGGAACTCTGGAGTTACCAGACCTCTGCGATCTGCCAACATCATTTCAATATATTGTTTAGTCCGAGATGGAAATATTTCACTTTGTAAATCAATAAACTTCAGACAAATTAATAGGAGATTATATTGTTTGTATTCATAATATTTATACAAACAATATAAATACTTAAGCCGACTCCCTGGTCGTGTGTGTATGTGTGTGTATATATATGTATATATATATATATATATATACACACACACACACGACCAGGGAGCCGGCTATATATAGTATAGTAGAAAAGATGTAATCCCTAGGGCTGCTATGTATAATAAAGTTATAATATAAAATGACCGGTCGGTGATGATTTAATAAAATGTTTAAGGGTGCTCAATTGTTATTTTATATTATAACTTTAATACATATATATATATATATATTGTGATCCTAGTAATTAATTAAATCAAACTAATTAAGATAAGTTTTATTTAAAAAAATAATACTATCCCAGATATACATAATTTTGATAGTGGAGGTTTAGATGAGTAATGTATTGCAAGAGAATTGCAGTACTGAAAAAGAAATAAATGAATGAGGTAGCTGCATTGGATTTGCTAGTAATGTAAAACAGATTTTATAATTTCTTTAGTTTAGTTGTTGGAACATAAGTTGAATACAACTAGCTAGCTGCCTTTCTGGAGGGAGAAAGCTCGTCTGCTGAGCCATTGGATGTTCCTGTGTATAACTGAAACTCTCTGCTGGTGGATTATTTGACTGTATCAACTGATTACCTTTCTACCCTTCCCATTTGGTAGGTTTTATTTTTTTATTTGTGATAAAAACAACCCGCACAAAGTATTGTAACTTATAAAACTACTTAATTTTTTTTTTTATTTATGAGATTTTGTACAAACCTTTCCACCTTTATCTCATTGGCTGACTTGCAGTTCTCACTTTATAAATACTTCAATTAAACATTAAATGACTGACACTATTTGTTATGTTTCTACAGTACAAAATAAAGATGATTTGACTTGCATTTTGTGTAATCATCTCCCCAAATGCTGTATACCATTTTGAAAATGGTCCTAAATTATTTCAGGTTTTTTTCATGAAAGAAAAATGTAATGATAACATGTATATATTGCGTGTGCTGTAATAAGGAGCTCAAAGAGAAGTAGAAATAAAACATTAAATTGTAAATAAAATCAGCTATACTTACCGATGAGGCTTGGAGGGGAGGGGGCACATAGTACGTGGCAGCAATTGGAACACACATTACCATTGCTGTAGGGGTTGAAATTGGCTTGTCCTCGTTTGGATGCAAAAGCTCCCTTAATCTGTATAACAACAGCAAGTTATATTTTATAAAGTTATAAAGTATATCTAAACTAATTAAAAATTATGAAATCTATTTTTATATTACCAAGATAAATAAAATGATGTATAAACAAACTAAAAGTATAAGTAAGAAGGAGGAATATAGGAGATTTACAGAAAGAACCATTTTTTTCTGCCTACGAGGGCTATCCAGAAAGTAACAGACGTTTTTGAATTGTGCGGCAGTGGGTGGGGCTACAGCCGCCATCTTGGTGTCAAAACACTCTGGCGTTCAGTATGCATCGAGCTGTAGCCGCATGCGGTCTGTACCTCATTTGCTTGTCTCACTTTGAATAATTAAAATGTGTGCTGCAATTGAAAATCCCACCACTTGTGAAGTGTGTTCAGTGATAAGGTTTTTGTTGGCAAAAAACCATAAACCAATTGAAATCTATCGCCAACTGTGTGAAGTTTATGGAAATGGAATAGTGAGTGAAAGCAGAGTAAGGCAGTGGTGTATTGACTTTAAAAATGGCCGCACCAATGTTCATGACGATAGTCGTAGCGGTCAGCCTAGCCTTGTGACTGAAGATTTGATGTTGAAAATCAATGACAAAGTTCGTGAAAATCGCTGTTTCACAATGACTGAACTCTCGGAACATTTCCCACAAATTTCATGAAGTTTACTTCATGAAATTGTTGTAGAGAAGCTTGGATACCAGAAATGTTGTGCCAGGTGGGCTCCAAAAATCCTTACGGAAGATCACAAAAAACAAAGACTTGCTGCATCGTTAACTTTCCTTGATGAATACGACAAACATGGTAACGAACTTCTCGATCGTATCGTTATTGGTCATGAAACATGGGTGAAGCATGTCAATTGTTAAACAAAAATGCAGTCTATGGAATGGGAGCACACCCATTCTCCGAAAAAACCAAGAAAATGTCTCCAAACTCTGTCAGCGAGAAAGATTATAGTAACTGTTTTTTGGGATGCTAAAGGTGTGATTCTGGTTGATTTCCTTGAACGAGGATCAACAATCAACGCAGAGAGGTATTGTGAAACATTGCAGAAGCTACGGCGAGCGATACAAAACAAGCGTAGGGGAAAAGATTTTGTTTTTCACGACAATGCACGTCCCCATACAGCCAATCGTACACGACAAGTCTTGATGATTTTGATTGGGAAGTGTTTGATCATCTGCCTTATAGCCCAGATCTGGCACCAAGCGACTACCACCTCTTTCCATCGATCAAGACCTGGCTCACAACACAGTGCTTCGATAGTGACGCTGAACTTCACACTGGCGTTAATCAGTGGTTAAGATCTCAGGCGGCAGATTTCTACAAAGCTGGAATCGAAAAACTTGTGTCACGTTATGATAAATGTCTCAATTTGAACGGAGATTACATTGAAAAATAGCCTTAAAGTGTAGCTTTTAAATGTATATAATAATATGTTCCTATTTCAGTTGGTTAATTTTTTATTTCAAAACGTCTGTTACTTTCTGGATAGCCCTCGTATAAAACAGCTGATTTGAAGAACAATTATTTTAAAATTCTTCAACCTTGCCATGCTCTACATATTAATAACAAACCTTATTATCTAATAAAACTCATCTTGTGTATATTTGAGTCACAAAGCTTAGAAAATACTCCTTCCAAAAATTTAAAATTTTGACACACCTAATTTGCAAAAATGGTAGATGTTTTCATGTAGGCTTAAATATTTACCACTTCATACCTAGGAGATGGAAGAAACGTTTTCAAAATTGTTTTCCACAAAGCACACTGATATTTCTTTAGCCTATTTGTTTTCTTATTCTTTGTTTTCTTATTATTTCAACAGTTCTCCATGCTTCTTCGCTTTGCAGCGTTGCCTCCACTATAGTGTCTGCCGTAACAGGACCTACCACAGAGATAAGTGCTCTTCTCTTCCCAGCGAAGCACCCATAAACGAAGAACGAGTGATGAACATCATCCTCGTCCTTTCCTCCCGTCAGTACTTGCACTGAGGTGACCTGACCTTCCCCATTTGGTGCAGATACTTCCTGCAGTATTGTGACCCGTAAGATGTTACCAGTTAGTATTGTTGTAGTTACAAGTACTAATAAAAACATGATATAATTCATTAGTGCTGATCATTTGCCCAGTAAAATTAAGTATTATCCTTGATTATATACAGCTACAATAGATATTACTTCTTATAGGAATATTTGTGTCTCTGTAATTTTGTTAGTTAGTGAGGCCCACAACCATAGCTGGTTTAAACTGCATTACATTTACATGGAATACACTAGCGCTCCACATTGGACCACAAAAACAGCTGCTATTTTGAGACTAAAATTTAACATCAGATATAAAATCTATTTGTGTATAAAATCAATAGAATTATTAACCATAAAACTACTAGTTTGAACAACAATTTACATTAAATTATGTTGAAGCATGCAAATCAGATAGATATTTTTAGTTGCAGATCTAGAGTTAAGATTGCTCTGGAAAATAAAAATATTTAGTAAAAATGAATGTGTCTTAAAAATCTTAAAAATGAAAAATGTGTTAGATAACTTATCAATTTTAACAACCAGTTAGTACTGTCACAGAAAATAGGAAATATTATCATATATGTTTCTCTTTCTAATTTTGGTGCAAAAACAGGTATATGTTGTCTTTTAATAAATTGGTTTCATTTTAATAAGAACACTGGCTACTACATAAATTTATCCTAAAACTGTGGCCAAGTGATGTTCTAGATTGTACTTGAATACAAATAACATGAGAGATTGGCTAAAAATATAACAAATTCTGTAGTTCAACTTACGTCTTCATTAGTTGTTTGATTGGATGTAGTCAGGTACGTGTGAAAGCCAGCCAAACCCAGGACACTCCATACACTGAAGAAGCAGACGACCACAACTATCACACTTGAAGGCGAGTCTTTCACAGCATCAAAGAAAAGTCTGTCTTCTTTAGTCACTATCAAACAAACACACTGTGATCAATCCTAAACAATTTAATTCAGATGAGGATGATAAACAGTTAATAGTTTAAGTTTTTAATCATAAAAAATCCAAAATATTGTTTGATACACTTCAGTGTTAAACATCATATTATAAACACTAGTTTGAATCTGACATTTTCTATAAAGTAATCTGCAACTGAATTGTTTATTAACACAAGAAATTTTCTTTACGCTGTTCTTTTCTGCTCTGGGAACTAATTGCTGGGAAACTAACTCTAGTAGCTGCCATAGCCGGGAGATTACAAATTCATGACATTCTAGCTACCAGATTGTTGTTAGTTTAGAACTGTCCAGGGGATACTTGCTCAATTGTAATCAACGTGTATACCGTTCACAAAGCATCACAAAGTCTAGAAAATTTATGTAATGTATATGATTTTGCTTTAGCTTATCAACACAAGGACTTCAGAGCTAATGAAGAGACCACTCACATGTGACCTTGCAGGCCTTGAATAATTGAAAAAGAAGGGAAGGTAAGTCCTAACCTATCAAAAACAGAAATAGCCTGCTTCAACTTAAGTAACCGACTAGCTAATACAAAATCGAACATATTTCTAAATGGTGTAAAATTCCATCATAATGATCATCCACAGTACATGGGAGTAACATTAGATTGATCGCTGACATTAAAAGCCACCTTCAAAAAACACTAGCTAAAATCAAAACCAAGGCAAATGTACTATATCATATTGCTAGAACAACTTGGGCAACAACGCATACGTTACCACTGCACATGTATGGGTGGGCGGGTGGGTCGTTACCCTTGCATGTCACAAGATTGAACTTTTCAGTGTCAGGAAACTTTTTTCCAACTTCTTTATGCCGTGCTTCTATGGGAAGATCCCACACGCGTGCATCTACTTTGACACTGGTCTATTCAACTGCTAAATAAAGTGCCCCCATATAGCTAAATAGCGTAAAAATTAAAGTGATTGATGTCCCAACTTAATAGGGTCATGAGAGCTGTTAGTGGCAGTTTCATGGCAACTTCAGTTCCTTGGCTCCCAGTATTTTGCAATATAGCTCCTTCAAAGATAAGATGAAAGGAAACACTACTTAAAGAATTCAATAATATTTTGAATGCCCCATATCTCCCCATTACGCAGGATCTCCTATGTCAAGCTTAGTCTCGAAACCCACCTGTATATAGTTCAGCACTTCTCGCCCAATAACTGCCGGGCCATAGCGTAGAACAGTTTTGATGGACGAATTAAGTTTCTTATTATCGATCTGTCAATATCTGTAGGTTGAATGAACTTGCCTTGAGAGGATGGACACTGTTAAATCGTTTCTAAACAGTTGTGAGCAGATGTAACTACTGGAAATATAAATAGGTATTGACACTAAACTAGTCATATGATTGATTGCAGGGAGTTTATCCAAACAATGGATCATATAGTTACAGAGTGCCTCTTTTACGGAGGGATTAGCTATCATAAATAGAATAAGTAAGGCAGATCTAAAATGGCTTGATGGATTAGATTTAGCTTTGTTACAGATCACTTTACTATTTCTCTTAATAAATAACATGACTTCGACCTTGTTCCAAATATTTTTTACTGCTTTTTTAACTAATAAATGGTAGCTGACAGAAAAATACTAAAATTGTTTATGCTATCTATATATATATATATATATATATATATATATATATATATATATATAGTTCTATATATACTTATTTAGTTCTACTAAGGGCCTGTGGAGATGTTAGCTTAAAGTAATCTATGTTAATTTGATCTTTCTGACAATTTTGCCAAATATACATTCCAATTTGAACTCTTGACAATTCCTGGTTGGCAAGTAATTCTAGTCTAAAATTATTGTTGGCAAAGATCTTTATTTTTAAATGTAGATAACACTGATTTTATGTTCTCACTCTACAAAAATTAGAGATCCAGCTATTTTAAATATATTAAAATGAGATGCAAGTGGAAGAAATTCAGTCTACAATGTTTATTTGTTTGGAAATCAGTAGTGTCAATATCAATTTAAGCTGGTACATTCATTTAAGGCAAATAAGGAAGAGTGTCTGCGACATGATGAACACACAAATGGAAGATTTCATCCACAAGGGATGAATACACAAATAATATTATCACAAAATCATCAGGGATTTGTTTTTTTATTTATTAATTTTTTTTATTAAGGAGGTTAAAGTATTGTGTTAGTGAGGAACTAACGATCTGATATTTGTAAATGTACCTCTTACAAGTCTTTAGTTCTGTGAATGCCACTTAATAAACTTAAATATATATTATGACAAGTTAATCCTGATTATTTAATACTTACGGAGTATGAGATGAGCAAGCGAACAACCCAGGATGAAGACACAGAGGAACGAAAGTGACACAATGAACATGTAAAAATATCGATAGTTTCGTTTGCCCACACAATTGCCTACCCAGGGACAATGGTGGTCAAACCTCTCTGAAAGAAAACAAATAATAATAGTAAAATAATATTGCAACAAGTAGCAAAAAGTTCACTGAACAAATGTTATATTGTAAAGAATATACTCATAATTAATAACTATCCTTTGATCAGCAGTTGATGAATTTGTTAAACCAAGGGTGATTCAAAATCATGTTGATAAACGTCATGGGGTAGTTCCCTATACCTACATATAGAAAAAATCCTGCAGACATGGATAAAAAAAAGTACATGTTGTACTTGCTAGATACCCTTTAGTTTTTTAATAAAAATAGCTGTTATTTCTTAATGGCTTGAAGTAACGTAATGGTAAGAAAACAAGTGAATACAATATTATATCAATCGGGCACATATTTTCAAAATTACTGCAGTTTATTTTTTCACACTAATTTAAAGAAATCTGATGGTTGGTTCACATAAATTGACAAGAGAGACAAAAATTGTGAACTTAAAAATGTTTTTCAAATCCCTTTAGAAAATGTATAAAGTTTGACATGTGAAATATTTATCAAAATATTGACAAATTTCTTTTTCATTCTATAACTGATTTAAGTTTAAACTACTAAAGGAATCAACTTAAAACTTAAAAGGGATTTCAACATAAATCATGTTCATAAAAATCAAATACCATAGTCATTTTTTAATCATTACATCCTACATCATTTTCTTAAAAGCTAACTCTTATCCATAATTAAAATTTTTAAATTTGGAACTATATTGCTACCTTGGATTTTATTGTTTTTGAAAATAAATTGTTCACTTAACAGAAAATAAAAGACAAAATAAATTACAGTGCTTGATCCAAGAATTGAAATATCACTTTACTCCATATAGCTCACATACATTTAATACTAAGTACAACATAACAAAATTAGATAGCAATATAAATAAGCTAACTCCTAAAATTGTTTGGTACGTATTGATATAAATAAGAAATATGCCTACTTGCTAAAGAAACAATTTAATATAATATTCTAAGAACGAATAAGAGAATTGTTCAAAAACTTAATTGGAAGCAAGTTTAAAGAAAAAAAGAAAAATAAATGTTATAATCACTATTTCTGAGAATAAACAAAGAATTTTCCTGATTAATTGAACTTGAAAATCTAGATTCAACCTACTTGAATGAAGGGCAAGCAAATTTATCCCAGTAATCCTTACCTACACAGTTATCACAAAGGCTACAGTGCGAGGCACGCGGTGGTCTGAATATCTTACAAGTGAAGCAATATTTGAGCTTTACGGTCTGGCCTCGTACTAAGATTTCTTTGGTACGAGGTGGCGGCCTGAATGTAGGAGAGTTTGCACTGTTCGATACTTCTGAAACAAAAGGAATTGACAGGATAATTATCTATTTCAGACATATTAATTTAAGAAAATTTTAACACCTTACAAAAATTATATTCTTGCTTATAACAATTAACTTGCAAAAAGTGCATTATAAAACTGTTTCATAGTTTAGAGTTTGATATTCTATTTATCAATATAAAAAAGTGATAGAGTGTCAATAAACAGAGGTAGAACGAGACGATTTTACTGACCATCCCTCCAAAGTTTATACTGTCAGGAAGAGCTACAATAATAGGGAAATAGTATTGGTCAAGTATTTAGAGAACATTTTACTGTTTAAAAGTAATTTTCAAGTTTTACAAAAATGTTAAATAGTTACTTTAATATGAAATTATTTGATCAACACTTTTTTCATGTATAAGCCCACATGGTTGTCAATTTGGTCTTACAATTTGAATTGTATCAAGCTTTGATTGGTTTCCAAGATATTTAGGATAGGTAGAGGCACAAACAAACTTTAAAAGCCTCTTACACATGATTTCTCTACGACTTTAACACATTTTAAGATAAGGATATTCACAAATTTTTATGTTTGTCACCATTAGAATAGTAAAAATAGAAGAATTATAGTAACTGAAAACTAAAAAAACACATGTTTTCTGTATCCAAATATGGTTTGATATAACTAATATTGAACAGTTCTATTTATGATCAATCAATTAACACCACGTTATGAAATAAGGCAGACATAAAAAAAAAAAAACAGAAAACTTAAAAAGAGGTAGAAATTAACGAATAAGTAAAAATACAAAAACGTAAAACCCATTTGACAGTTTTGATAAAAATAGATTGCAACATTACACAAAATAATAATAGCTCTAAGAAAAAAAATTGAAATAATTAGTTTAAATAAAATATTAAAACTCAACAAAGAATATCCATTTGTTAAGCAAACGTCTGACAAAGCAATCTGAAAACTTTTACCAAATTAAGGCTTACTACCTTGTTAATCATGCAGGGCTTTATCGGCACTCAGATTTTGTTTCAAAATATGCTAAGACTTTCGCAGACCTCTAAACTACAATAGTTCTAAACAAAGATTATACCCTTTTACATTTAGTAGCCTTTGGTAATTCCTTAAAAGCCTACTGTTTCTGTTGATTTCCGATGGATTAATTCTGGATACACAACTGTATGATTTTGTCATAACTCATAAATAAAAATATGTTTAAATTTCTGATAAAATATATATACAGTATAATTCATTACCTATTTGCTTCTCGATGTAAGCAGCTTCATCAGGTGTGGCACGTGGGATTACACCTGGGTCGCTAAAGCTTGTGCGCAACAGTGCTGACATGACAAATACAAATAGTAAGGCTCCGACCACAGGAATAGCTGGAGTAATTCTTGTTGCCAAGTATGGACAGCTAGAAAAGACAATTGACAAATCTCTTTATTCATACACATTCATTTACAATAAATAGCGTCAAGAAACTTAAACTAGCTATATTCTATTTAGAAGTTGAAAAACTCAAATGCTCTAATTGCAAAGTAGTTTCCTAAATTTAAGATTGCTTGTTTCCTTTTTCATAATATTTGGCAAAGGATCAAAAAAGTTTGCTTCCATGTAACGTTTATATATATATATATATATATATATATATATATATATATATATATATAGAGCTCAAGGTTATGCTGTGGCAGAACAAAACTGTTTAATATATAGAGTCTGTACACAGCTAACATTTCTAGACAAGTGAATTGGTTCTCAAAAGAGTCATCAGATTCCAAGTTTAAAATTATTCTAGTAACTTTTTTTGTAAAAACGGGAGTTTGTTCACATTTTGAACTGAACTTCCTCTGTACACATAAATGCCTTCGGCTATATGCGATTGTACATGAGCCTAAAATATGTTTTTTGCTAGAGTTGAATCGGCTAATTACTTGCTTTCCGTGGCTGTTCCAATTTAAATAATAAATAAGACGTGTGATCAATAATTGTATGTGAAACTTGCTTGGGAGATGAAATTTCTTTGTGTGTCCTAGAAAACGTCGTTGTTGGAAATAGTTGTTGGAGAATTTGCCTTTTACTCATGGTAGGTCGTCAATTTATGTAAACAAAAGCTTAAAGTTTGATGTGATGGATTTATCCCAGTAATCCATTGATTATATATGTGAAGCCTCAGCAATGAAACTTGTAGAGTATGATTTTATCATTGTAATTGTTTTCAGATTTTTTAAGGTTTTCTTAGATAAATTAGAAATTTCAATGTCATATGTAGTGTCTAGACTGAATAAATATTGTGCTTTAACAGGAAATTTTACTGTTAATGTTTTAAAGGCTGACAAATTAGATGCTCATGTTTTTTAAATTCTTTAAGGTTATTTAATTTATTTCATTTCCAACAAATTTTCAACCAACCAGAAATTTGTCCTATTTTGACAACATTTTTACAAATGTTGATAGTAGAAGTTTTGACTCTTCTTAACTTGAAAAAGACCATGCTGGTTTATGGGTTCATATTTCCACTATGCAGAGATTATAAAAAAAACAAGTTAAAGAAACCAAATGAAAGTTGTACCAAGCATCTAGTTTCTCCAGAAAGGCTAAATAATCTAAATTAATGTTTGAATAATTTTAACTGGATTAATGTACATAATAACTGCAATGTAAATGTTACTGGTAATTTGTTTTTTATGTTAGGTTTTAAGGTTTCGGTGTGTAATATAATATGTCCCGCCCACAAATATCTGTAAGACTAAGAGAAATACGAAGAATTATTGTTACACTACTGAATGAAATATAATGAGAAAACAACTGTTAACTTTGTATGAAAATTTGAAGAATTCATCTAATTTAGTGGATAAGGAATATTTAAAGAATTTTCACAAAATTGCTGAAAGGCAAAAATTAAAGCTAATAATATATTGATTTCAACTTAAAAAATTTGTAGAAAGCTGTCAGGAAACTTTCAAAAAAAAAAAAAAAAAAAAAAGTGTAATCTATAAACAGTAACATAACCACCAATACCCATTAGTCCTGATACTTAAGAGTTTCTTTGTTAATGACACAGTAAATACAAATAATAAAGCCTTGATCCAAGGGGTTTTTTTTTAAAACTACATTTTAAAGGTAGTTTTAAATGGAAATTAATTGATAAAACCATAGTAAAAGCAGTTGTAAAAAGAATGAATAGTTCTCATATTGAAGATGAGAACGGTCTCTCAATTTATGTTTTGAAAAATATGATTAATGCATTTCTAATAACACTTACTTATTTAATCAACTTAATACTATCCCAAGGATTGTAACCTTGCTGCCTTAAGATTTCTAAAGTTATACCTATCTATAAAAAGGCAGAAAGCACATGATTTCTATATAAAATAAAGATTATCCATTTTTAATTACTGTGGCAGGGTACCAGAAGTTACAGTACTGGGACCCTTTCTCTTTTTGAATGTTCTTAATGATTTTGGTTATAATATTTCATCTTTCTCTATCCTTCATGCAGGCAATACAACCGTTAGTAACTAGAGTTGATATTTTATATGTAAAATTAAAACTTAAAAATTCATGTGAACAAGTACAACATTGGTTTTCTGATAATAACTTAGTAAGAAATAATGATTAGACTGAACAAATAATATTTACTTTAAAGAACCGTTCAAAAATAGACAATGACCCATTAAAACCTGTAAAACTGCTCAATATGTTTATGTAC
>JAQJVL010004508.1:0-44241 GCA_035578905.1 Stictocephala bisonia
GCGTGGGGTACTTGTGGACGACTTCTGAAGGGACACTGAAGAAACTGTGAGTGAACTGTTAGCTTTGGACTGTAGGTAGTAGGGAATCTAGTAAAGTCATTTAGTAGTCAGTAATTGTAAATAATAGTAGGGAATCTAGTAGAGTCACTTTATAGTTAGTAATTGTAAATAATAGTAGAGAATCTAGGAAAGCCACTTTATAGAGCTAGGAATTGTAATTAAAAGAAAGGAATTTAGTAAAGTCACTTTGCAATTAGTAGTTGTAATTATTGATGCCATCTAAGATTGTAAATATAAATTAGTTTAACTGTAACAGTAGGCCTAATAGTAAATTGTACTTTTCACAATAGTTAAAGTTAAGGAATTAATCCATTTAAATATAATAAGTTAATTTTATATATTCAATAAATTTAGTAATTGTTTAGTATATCGTGTTGCTTATTTGTAAAACCCACATAGTGATTAATTATTTATAAATTAGGACGTGTAAAAACGTCACAATATTATCGTTCTTTCAATGAAATACGCCTCATATTGAACTGGGAAGCATTGATTAATTACCTTGCAGTTTAATTGGCAAGCATTGGTAAGAGAAAATATGGGTGAAAAATGTACGTGATTATTATATATCATATATTATGTCCATTAATATACTTCAACACTAATGACAATATATTTTAAAATGCTATGGATATTCCTTGATTTATATTATTTTAGTCGTAACTATTTTAATTATAAAAAGAACTTAACCTTAGACATAATCTGGATATATAAGATTAAAATCAGTGTAATAGTTTAAAGTTTTTTTAATGGTGACATCATTAGGATATTTTTAACCTGCAGATATAGAACACAATTTAAATGGGACACTCATTTTTATACCTATTACAATTAAGTAGGTCAAATTTCAAAATTCGGCAACCCTTTTCCAATATGGTTGCCAACTTTGAAATTTCTAATAGGAACTCCTATTTTTTTTAATAGTTTTAGGTTTTACTAGTGATTCTAAGAATATGTTATCCTTTATATTGTTTTTATGAAAATAAACCTTTCGCCACTAGGAGCGCTAAAAGTTTCAGAAATCCCTATTTCAGCCATTTATTAAAGAGGCGAGTTCTGCCATTTATTAAAGAAGCGAGTTCTGCCATTTATTAAAGAGGCGAGTTCTGCCATTTATAAAAATAAAGCTTAACTTATTATGCATTATTTTTATTCGACTGAATGTTGAAAAGCTTTTAAATACATATTTTATACAAAAATATTACCATCAGGTAGTTCAAATTTTCAAATTCGATCGCCATTTTCCAATTAGCGGGCAACTTTGAAATAATTTACAGTAACTCAAATTTTTATGATGGATTTAGGTTTAACTAGTGATTCTAAGACTTTTTCATGCGAGGAATTATTTTAATATACTTAGCCGTTTCACCACTAGGAGCGTTGTTAAACTAAGAATTTCTGAAACTTTCAGTGCTCCTAGGGATCACTAGTCAAACCTAAATCCATCATAAAAAATTGGGGTTACTATAAGTCATTTAAAAGTTGTCCACTAATTAGGAAATGGCGACCGAATTTTGAAACTTGACCTACGTAATTGTAATGAGCATAAAAATGAGGTGAAGTTCCCGATTTAATGTTTGTTGTATCTCTACAGGTTTAAAAGATCCCAGTGGCGGCACACTTAAAAAAATCACGCTGTATATATTGACTTGTAATATAATATAATTAACTAGGGCTACTTACTTAAGGGAAGTATTATTATGACTTAATTAAATGTAAACTGAATACCCTCCTAAAACATTTTGTTATCACAACATGTTTCGACCTTATAGTCACTTTCAAGTGAATATATTTTTTTTTAAATATATATGGACTTCAAGATATACACTTAAAAATGACTATTAAGTAGAAACATATTGTTATATCATTTAAATAATACAATATTTTAGATTAAGTAATTATATTTTCTTGTATATGTTAATATTTACGAACTATACTTAAATTGACAGGATTTGACTATCGATGCATCATTGAAAATGTACTTTGAAGTCACTATAATTTGGTTAAGGGACAAAGTAATATTAAACACATTTATAATGGTTTTTTTTTTTTTTTTTTTTTTTTTTTTTTTTTTTTTTTTTTTTACTGAGGGCCAGGATTGTGCATATGCATCCTGGTAGTTGCCTCTCAGCCTGTTGGCTTATTGTGCACCCTCTTTCACAGGTTTAAACCGTATCGAATCCCAGGCCTCTTGAGAACTTTAGGATCTTGGATACAGTATTTTCCTGTTGACCTCCTTCATCTACACATAATTGTGGTCCGAAGGAGTTTAGGCGATGTCGCATCAATGCTGGACATTCGAATATTATGTGGTGAGCTGTTTCTTCCTCCTCTCCACATTTCCTACATAGGGTGGTGTCAACCATCACTCATATTCTTCGTAGGTGACTACGGAACAACCAATGGCCAGTAATAAATCCTACCACTCTTCGGAGTTCCTTCCTGTTTAGCCGTAGGGCCTCTACTGATAGGGACTTTGAGGAGCCCCTTAGTATCCTCTTTGCCTGAATGTTGCTGTCAGTATTTTCCCAGTGTCTTTGTTGCTCACCTGCAACCCACTGAGATACTGACTCACGTGCTTGGCTGTATGCTATGCAGCACGCAGGTTCTGGGCCAAAGAGAATGCAGTCAGCTCCTACGTTGGCACACCTATCTGCTTCTTCGTTCCCTTTGATCCCACTGTGCCCTGGCACCCAATTCAAGCAAACCTTGTTGGATTCTGCCAGTGCCTTAATTGCCTTATGGCACTCCCATACAGTCCTGGAACTGTAAGCCTGTTTAGCCAGGGCCATCAGTGCTGCCTTACTATCCGAGTTAATGTAAATGACTTTGCCCTTATAGCCTCTATTTACATTAATCCTCGCACATTCAGCAAGGGCAGTGACCTCAGCTTGGAAGACGGTTACAAATCTACCCAGGCTTATGCTTTTTTTTATCCTGGGTCTGATGCCAAATACACCTGCACCAGTTACTTTCCTGGTCTTTGACCCGTCTGTGTACCAGGTAAGGGCGTTATACATATAGTTGGGTTCCCCCTTTTTCCACACATCCCTACCACCTATGTTAACCTGGTATGGCTTTTCGAGATCTGTGGTTTTTATCATTCTATCCGGCACCATGTCTAGAATATCTAGCTTCAATACTTCGATTATTCTAGAATGCTTACTGTCAGGATGGTAACGCCAATTCCCACTGCACTGCATTCTGTAGGCAGCTATCCTTGCCTCCCCTTTGACGAACAAGTCGAGGGGGGGAGGTTCAGAACTACCTCCATCGCAGCCGTGGATGTACCTCTAAAGGCTCCTAATGTACTCAGACACGCCACTCGCTGCACCCTTGATAAGATTGCAGCTGCTGTGCTTTGTTGTACCTTAGGCCACCACACGATAGATCCATACACTAGCATCGGTCTTATGACCCTAGTGTATAGCCAGTTTGACATCTCTGGTCGGAGACCCCAAGTACACCCAACCGCGCGTCTCACCATCATTAGTGTGGTCTGAGAGCGTTTGGTAATATAGTCAAGGTGTCTATTCCAGGTTAGTTTGTCGTCAAGCTTGATTCCCAAGTACTTAAACTCTTTGCTAACCTGTATTCGGTCGCCGCATAACATCGGTCTTATCACCTCTAGGCTTCTTTTATTTGTGAAGGGTACCATGAAGGTCTTCGAGGGGTTTACTGATAGCTCCTCATCCTCACACCATCTCTCCACAATTGTAAGAGCCCTTTGCATGAGTTCAGCACATGTGTTTATGTACTTGCCTCTTACAATAATAACAATATCATCCGCATATCCTTGAGCATACATGCCTTGGTTGTTTAGGGTACAGAGGAGATCATCAACAACAATGTTCCACAGACTCGGTGACAGCACTCCACCCTGTGGACATCCTCGCTGGGTTTTGACCTCTCTTGTAACCCCGCACAAGGATGCTTCTGCTCTCCTGCTACTTAGCATATTGTTGATCCACCTTACAATTGTGCTCTCAGTATTCCTTGATACCAGCTTTGACACTATCAAGCCAGTGCTCGTGTTATCAAAAGCTCCTTCTATATCCAGGAATACTGCCAAAGCTATTTCCTTTTGCGCAATAGCTTGTTCAATCCTACTGACCAAGCAATGCAAGGCCGTTTCGCAGGATTTACCCATTTGGTAGGCATGTTGGTTCCGGTGCAGAGGCCGGTTTACCAAGATATTGTTCCTTATATGCCTATCCAATACCTTCTCCATGGTCTTAGTGAAGAAGGAGGTAAGACTTATAGGTCTATAAGACTTTGCTACATCATAGGATTCTTTACCTGGCTTGGGAATGAAGATCACTCTAGAGGTTCTCCATGATGAAGGGATAACTCCTGTTGCCAGACTCAATCTGAACAGGCGTAGGAGGTGTGGAATTACCAGGTCCGCACTTACCTGTAAGAGAGCAGGAAAGATACCATCGGTTCCTGGTGATTTAAATGGTTGAAACGAGTTCAAAGCCCATTTAATACCTTGATAGGTAATAACAGCCTTTGCACAGTCCCAGTCCTCACGAGTCGCTCTCCCTCTCGGCTCTTCTGACTTCTTCTTCCACCGTGACGTTAGGCTGGAAAGATCCCGGGAAATGTGTACTCAGTAATACCTGAAGCGTTTCCTTAGGACTGTTTGTGTGGGTACCATCTTCCTTTAGGATTGTGCCCGCTACATTGTTAGGACTCTTGGCCAAGATCTTGTGGAGTTTTGCACAGTCAGGTACTCTATAAATACTCTGACAGAACTCTCTCCACGAGTTTCTCTTAGCCTTTCTTATCTCCTTGTTATACTCTGTTAATGCTGCTGAGTATCTATCCCAGTTACCTGTACGTTTACTTACGTTATACATTCTACGTATGTTTTTTCTCCGGATCTCCTGACCCTGCGACCACCAACAGGCCTGCTTCCTGGAGCTTTTACGTGTCTCAGGGCAGGCTTTGTGATATGCTTCCATTACGGCGTTCCTCGTGGAATTCACCATCATATCAGTACCTTGCCCTTGTATTAATTCAGTTTGACTCAGATTGTTTTCTAATTCCAACTGGAATTTTTCCCAATCTGTACGCCTAGGGTTTCTGTAAGTCTCATCTATGCTATACGAACTTACCTTAAATGAGATGTAGTTGTGATCCGAAGCTGACGGATCGTCTAGCACTCTCCAGTTAATAACCTTTGTAGCTGCGTAGCAGCTAGCCGAGGTTATGTCCAAGACCTCCTCTCTTATCCCTACGCCTCTTCTTTGCATAAAGGTTGGCTTGCGGCCTTGATTAATTATAACTAAATTAGATTCAGCTATAAAATTCAATAGACACTCACCACGGTTGTTGACGTCGCTGCTACCCCACGCCAGGTGGTGTAAGTTGGCGTCACATCCCATAACCAGGTGACGATTGTTGCTGATGCATTCTTCCACAATCCGCCTCATCTCAGTGGTCGGCGGTGGTTCTGGTGCATCATATGGGAGGGACGCAGATGCAAGCGTCATCGTAATGTTACCATTACCTGCTTGCAGTTGTACCTCTGTTACGGCTGTGTCTCTAGAACACAGTTGTGAAATTTTCAGTGATTTTATACTGTTGCTGACATATATACAAGCCCTAGGATTGTTACTGCCTATATCGTAAATCAACTTACCTCTAGCAGTGCTCATCCCCATTACACGGCTGCCAACGGTCCATGGTTCTTGAATAAGAACTACTCCTATGTTGTCAGCCAGTATCTTCTGGCAGAGTGTAGCCGTTGCTACTCTGCTGTGATGGAGATTTATCTGAAGCACTGCTGTCATCTATTGAGGACCTTTACCCTGCAGCTTGAAGGTAATCCTCTCGCAGCCCACGAATGGGCGCATCGCAAGAGCCTTCAGCTTAACCAGAGAGTCCTCGTCGATATGGAAGACCAGGAATTGACCGTTGGGGTTTGAATTCCCTCCAACAATCGTCCAGTGGTCTGTGTCCAAGTCACTCTGGTTCTTCAAGGCTTCCAGAAGTTCCTTGGTATCATCGATCTCAACGGTCTCAGCCCCTCTAGCACAGCTAGGGGTCTCGTCATGCCCTTTCCTTCTCTTGTCTGGATTACCTCGGCTTTCGGGTGTCAGCTGCGAATGCAACCTCTTCACACCCACTTCAGAGGTAGTCTGGCCAGAATATCCAGGGGCATTACCGCGCTCACGGTTTTTTTCCTCCCAGACCTTCTTCCTCTCGCTCCTGGAAAGGATAGGCTCACCTCTCGCGAGGGCCTCCTCTATCCTTTTCCTCCTTAACTCACTTCTGGAGAGCCTCTTCTTTGGTGCCGGCTTCTCCTCAGAGTTCCTTATAATGGTTAATGTTAAGTATTTGTAACTTGGTATTAGTGTTATATGACAACAAACTTACACCTACTTTGCACCCTTTTAAATATTCAATATACGTGATATTTTTGTTGTATAATTTCATATCTTGACTTTTTTTTACGTCAGAACAACATTGATCTCTCTTTTATCTAACCCAACCTTATAAGTAGGTCATGAAAAGTTATCCTGGGTAACAATTATAGACTTTTAATATAAATGTTATTATTTTGTTAAAATATACGATGTTACTGGTTGAATAACTAGTGGATATGAGTGTTGGCTTAAAATATGATAGTTTTGGTACACAATTTTCTGCTTTTTTTTATTTTTTTGTCCGTTTCTGTACTAAACCGACTTTGTCATAAGTTTCAAAAGTAATAGTAGAACTTTTTCAGATCCATCTGTAAACTGCAGATTAAGTTAGGTACGACATGCATAGGTGCTTCTGAGTGTAACTTTGCCACATATTGTTAATGATGAATCTAAGGGTAATGCATTTTGGAGATAAAATGAATGTAGTTTCCAAATGTCTATTTAGGAATTTTACGTAAATGCATTAATATAACAAGTAAATGCATTAATATAACAAGTAAATGCATTAATATAACAGGTAAATGCATTAATATAACAGGTAAATGCATTAATATAACACGTAAATGCATTAATATAACAGGTAAATGCATTAATATAACACGTAAATGCATTAATATAACAGGTAAATGCATTAATATAACAGGTAAATGCATTAATATAACACGTAAATGCATTAATATAACATGTAAATGCATTAATATAACACGTAAACGAGTTAATTATATAACACATTTTAAAATGGAGACAATGAATCTATTTTCATTACTTTACATTCATATAAATGTTGAGCTCACAAAACAATATAATTAGGAGTACTTATTTAAAGCTCTTTGAAGATACCTTCTTTGTAACGTTTAGATACATTCAAATTTGAACACAGCACTGATAGTTAAGAGAATTGAAAAGAAAGGAGACTGAATTCCGAAATTGAGAGGAGAGAAAGTTCTGAAACTTAAATATATTTAATAAATTATTCTTAATAATGGGAGTATGATACTTTTAAATATAGAGGCAAACTATGAAAATGATTTAAGACATATCTAAACAGTTTAAGTATAGGACATAATTATGGCAAGAATTGTTAGTTACATCTTCTTTTTATAAATACAATGGTAAGATGAAGAGTTCTCGGCGTGACTCAGATATGGTACTGCATTCGGCGATAGTGTACGTTTACCGTCTTCCTGCAGAGGTCATTAGTTCATTTGACTACAATCACCTTGTTCACTCTAAGTTTGTGTAAACGAGTCTTTGCAGTACACGTCTTTAGCGTGTTTCGTCAAAATGGATAAACTTGAATATCATGCAGTCATTAGGTTCTGTATTTTGGATTAATAAACATCTAAGGATATTCATTCGTTGTTGAACAGTGTTTACGGGGACTCTGCATCTTAAATTTTCAATCGTTAAAAAATGGGCAGCTTAATTAAACGAGGTCGAAGATCACTCGGAGATGACCCTTATGAAATACCGTCGAAAACTGCAACCACACCGGAAATCATCGAAAAGTTGAACAATATCGTGTTGGACGATAAGTGAGTTGAGGTTTGTGAAATAGCTACGGCTAATTGGAAGAAGTGGTGTTATACATCTTGCTGGAGGAATTTTTGGAAGAACAAGGTCTGTGCAAGGTGGTACCGCATTTTCTGAATGGAGATAAAAAGCAAGTGGGCAAACGATATACGGAACAATGTTTAGTGTGATTCAAGGGGGATTCGACCGATATTGTGCGGTGATTTGTTACAATGGAAGATACATGGGTCCTCCGCCACAATCCAGAAACCAAACAACATTCGAATCAGTGTGTGGATGTCGGGGGTGCAGTTCCAAAGAAAGCGAAGTCATTGGCATCTGCCGGAAAAGTGTTTTATGATGCCAATAAAATCCTTTAAATTGATTACCTTCGGAATGGTAGAAAAAGTACAGGTGAATACTAATCTAGCCCTCTTGACTAGCTGTATATCAAAATTCACAAAATGAGGCCTTGGTTGAAGACGAAAAAAATCATCTTTCACCAGAACAACACACCTGCTTACAAAAGTGTGTAGGCAATGATAAAACTGCGGGATTTGAAGTACGATTTGCTTGGCAAACCTGAAGAAACTTGTTTCTGAAAACTGCTTCACGTCCAACGAGGAAGTTTAGAGAGCCGTAGATATTTTAAAAGCCTTCCGTTTTCTCACTCCTGTTATGGCTGTTATGGCTCACACAAAGGAATATGGCTGTTAGGGAAACACTGGACCAAAAGTGTTTCCCTAACAGTTGAAGGAGATTAAGTAGAAAAATAAAATAGTTTTCAATTGGAAATCACAGTCTTTCATTCTTAGGCCTAGAACTTCTATCCACCTTTGTAAAAGGAGAATAAATTATCCTGTAAGGACTTAAATGAATCAATATTTTATATTTTCGAATAATTTTTTTAAGGATAATAGTCTAGCTAATGAATATCATTTCCGTAATTATTAACAATCATTTTACGTAAAAATTAATGTATGCGTTGTCCTTGTTGGGATATATTCAGTATCCCGATGTTATGTTGGAAAGAGAAGTCATGAATGGGCTTGTTATTAGCTGAAAATATGACCAATACTACGTGGTTTGGATTCCACGTAAATCTGTAGGTCCTGTAGTTGCCCTGTCCATTGGACTATTATTACATTGCTGTTTCTGAGCTCTGTCGTATTCACTTAATAATAACACTACACAGGTCATCTATACTCATCCTTTATGCAAACAAATCATTCATGTTTGCCTTTAAATACCAACAAGGTTTGTCGGCATCACATATCTAAATAATATTAGTGTACTAATTTATAACCACATTTTTTATGTAAGCATAGTAGATAATAAATTAATGTTAATAATAAAGGCAATTGATGTCATTATAAAAATAAAAGACATTATAACTGTAGTATACTACGAAAAAATATAAAAATAACAAAATTAGTTAAAGATTCTTTTTATTTGTAATGCATTTTGCATATAACTGGGTAATTTGTGTTTGGTTGATGTGTAAAGATATTGATAACCATTCCGACAAAGTTAATCAAAATGTATTGAAATTGCAAATTTAACTAGTAATAAAATGACTACATTTATTTATGGTTGTAGCTGGATCAAAGTTTGTCCTTGTCATAAAAGTGTAGTATATTGGAAGCGATCAATGGCTATAGTCCCTTCCTTTCACCTTCCTTTGACGACCTACTCATTTTGCATACAAAAAAGGTAGCTTTTCTCAATTTATGACCTTCTCATTTACCGACAGATTGGGTTGTTTATATTTATTACGTTGTCGTTATAGCATGTACTAAGAGGTTTTGTAGGATTTTCAGACAAAAAAGTGAATTTTAATTAGTATTTTAAACTTATAAAATTTTTTTAATAAACTCTTGCTCAATACTCTTTGCTGTATGAATGTAATCGTAGCCAAATGTAAATTTATTAAAATTTTAATTTTGTAGTTTTATAAATATAGGTACGAAGTGAATGTTTATATACTTAATAACATAATACGTTGTCATTTGAAATATTTTAATGCTAAATTAGTTCTAGAACTGAATTAATGAAATAAAACTTACACTGAGCTTTCCATCATTATTATCTTTACGACCAACACGTGCAATAATTATTTTATTACATGAAGATATTTTCTTTGAAATAAAAATCTAGGAGATTCTATGGATTCATCAATGGGATTGGTAATTTGAACTTAAAGTACCCCTGATTTAATTACAATGCTATTTGAAATATTTAATTATATACCATGATTTATTTATAAATACAATGTATTAGATTTTCTATCGAACATGGTAAAAATTGATACATGTTAGTCGACAACAATTTTATTTATAATTTAAATGAAAATTCAAAAAGTTCGTTCAGTAACAAATATAAATTATTTCATTTTAAGTAACAGTTGGAAACTCCTATAAATTGAAATACAATTTCTCTTTGACACAAACATATAAATTTACAGTCGGTAATCAAATATATAATTTACTATACACAATTTGTATACCAATTAAAATACTTAATTATATATACAGGGTCGTTGAAAAGTAAGTTGCTACCTCCGCCTTTAACCTTTTTGTAATTTTGGATATTTGAAACTTGTTCGTGGCAATCTTGCTAAACACAAAGGGCTACATTAATAACGGTATTTCCCAAATATTTACCCTCAGGGGGAGGAGGGTGGTGGTTAACTAAAACCATTCAAACAAATGTTAAAGTCTTGTAACAAATAATTTTAAGTTGTTGGTTAGCCTATAAAAAAAAATACTTCAATATTTGACATCAGACAATTTTACAAGAAATGGCTGCCTCTCAATGTTTAATTAAACCATCATGGGAGAAGTGGTTTAGGGGTAATTAAATGTTTTTAAATATGATCTACAGTCTTGTAGATTATCATGTAAAGGTCTTGGTTAGTTTATAAAAAATACACGTTAAAAAATGTTTACAACGTTTAAATAGTAAAATTTTTGAAAATTATTTTTTAAATACGTATTGTCCTCAATATTATGAATCAAAATGTAGATCATTTTCGTTCGGGGCTGCCATTTCTTATAGAGTGGTACGATTTAAAATCTCTAAGTGTATTTTGGATTGGCTAACGATGACTTTAACTTGATATTCTTGATGACTATTCGTGCTATTTGAAAATGTCGAGTTACCTCCCGCCCCCTTTCCCCCGGGGGTCAAACATTTTAAAACTATCATTATTAGTGTAACTTTTTGTATCTACGTAATATTACATCGAACAGACTTCCTAGGGGGTCGCAACTTACTTTTACGCCGTATAGAGTATGTAAATAATATAATTCAATATGTCAAATTGTTGTATTAATGAACTTTAACAATTTATTATTAACTTGATTTTTTAATCCTGCAAACTATTTTTGCTGTTACACACTTCTGTGCCTATGGCTGAAGAAGGTTTTGTGTTATTAATTTATTTTTGTTACATAATCGACTGTTGATCCTTATTTCTTATATTAAATTAGTTTCCGACTATTATTTAATCAGGAAGTGCCTTGCGTTTAGTTATGTACAATAACTTTGTTAGGAATTATTCCTCACCATATCGTGATTTTAGATATTGACTCATTCACCTTACTTTGTTGATACATTGATTGGGTAAAGAAGTTTGGTCTGAAATGTAAATGTGTTCAACCAAAACATAGATTTATTAAATGTTTTTCATAACACGACTAAATGAATAATATACATTTTTTTAACTTTATTATGGATAACATAAAATACATAAAGACTACTAACAGTTCCTTAAAAAATGTTATACCTTAACAGAATATTTGAAGCTTATAAGTGTTGATGAATGATAATTTTAATTCTGAGGTAATAAAATATGAATAGAATAGTGATGATTATTACACTAACCCCATCATTATCACTAATATTTCAGCTAACTCAACTGCTGATTTTATCGCTTTGATTCATTACTAGGCGTAAAAGTTGAACCCAACTCACTAACATCTTAATTACTATCGTAATAAACTTTATTTATTGACATACTTACTTGTTCATATTGCTTTCAATTCAATTTGTTAATATTTCAATGCCTATGCTATTTCCAAATACACTTTTTTTAAACAAGTTCAAGATTTTTATTGTTAGGAAATTATGTTACATGCACTAACACTGTCAAAATAAGTCTATGATACGAGAAAAATACGCTTTAAGTAATTAAATATAGTTATAAAATATTATAGTAAAAAAGAAAAGGAAACAGGATTCTTACTCTTGTTAAATGGTATTTTAATCCCTACTCCCTTTTGCTATGGTGAACAGATCATGTGCTTCTCGTTAGTTCATGTAAACTGTATGGACATAAAATTTTAAGCAAATTCTTAATCAGTTTTGAAATGTTAGCCATCCAATATTTCTATGTCTTGTGTAACCTATTTCAAAAATAGCTTCTTTAGAAAAATAACAACTTTCTGGTCTGTCTTTTCTGCGTCATATTTTTGCTTAGTATTATGTTGATGGATGGTAGAGTTTTTTTATTGTTTATTTATAATTCTCTTTTACAACTTTAACAGCTCAGGATACATACAATGTATATATTGTTAAATCTCTAGATGTTCTTCTAGAATCTACTTTAGCAAGAATTCGTACAGCCCTTTTTATAATACAAATAACTTATTAACATGGCAAAACGATGTACTCCCCCATAAACATAAGCCATAGGAGATAAAAGGCTAAATTACAACAAAATATAAATTTGTCAAGGTATCAGTGCCTCAATAAACTGAAAGTCATAGTCAAAGTTGTACTTAGAGATATAACGTTAACCCCTAGACTGTTCACACTGGGGTGTATAGGCCAGCCAGTAAACGATCAACATTGCACTTCCTTTAAAGTAGCATATGAAATAAGAAAGTTCATGTTTAGTCTAGAATGTGACTCGCCAGACATGTGTTTGACAGTTCTGTCAGTAAACAGTAAACAACCCCGGAGTTTCCTCTAAAGTAGTATATAAAATAAGAAAGTTCGTGTTTAGTCTAGAGTGTGACTCGCCAGTCATGTTTTGGACAGTTCTGTCAATAAATAACCTCCCCAGAATTTCCTCTAAAGTAGTATATAAAATAAGAAAGTTTGTGTTTAGTCTAGAGTGTGACTCGCCAGACATGTGTTGGACAGTTCTGTCAGTAAACAGTAAACAACCCCGGAGTTTCCTCTAAAGTAGTATATAAAATAAGTAAGTTCGTGTTTAGTCTAGAGTGTGATTCGCGAGACCAGTTTTTGACAGTTCTGTCAATAAATAACCTCCCCAGAATTTCTTCTAAAGTAGTATATAAAATAAGAAATTTCGTGTTTAGAGTGTGACTCGCCAGACATGTGTTTGACAGTTCAGTCAATAAATAACCTCCCCAGAATTTCCTCTAAAGTAGTATATAAAATAAGAAAGTTCGTGTTTAGTCTAGAGTGTGACTCGCCAGACATGTGTTGGACAGTTCTGTCAGTAAACAGTAAACAACCCCGGAGTTTCCTCTAAAGTAGTATATAAAATAAGAAAGTTCGTGTTTAGTCTAGAGTGTGATTCGCGAGACCAGTGTTTGACAGTTCTGTCAATAAATAACCTCCCCAGAATTTCATATAAAGTAGTATATAAAATAAGAAAGTTCGTGTTTAGAGTGTGACTCGCCAGACATGTGTTTGACAGTTCTGTCAATAAATAACCTCCCCAGAATTTCCTCTAAAGTAGTATATAAAATAAGAAAGTTCCTGTTTAGTCTAGAGTGTGACTCGCCAGACATGTGTTGGACAGTTCAGTCAATAAATAACCTACCCAGAATTTCCTCCAAAGTAGTATATAAAATACGAATCAAGGACCTTGTTTTGCCTTTTAAGGTACTTTATGTTTCTTTATATACATCCTAGCAGGCGTGTTAGCCTCTATTGTCCGATCCAAGTAGGCAGTTTGGATTTTTTAACGTATTTTTGAAGGAACGTTTGAGTTATAAAATAAAAATTGAAGGATGTTTTATATTCTTAAATTACTGGTTTCATTATTTTTCTAGAGTATATAAGATTCCATTTTGCCTTAATAACGTACTAGTCCAAAAATTTATATCCTAAAAATAATAATATCGTATTTTTAAAGTACATTGAACTTTAAAAGAATAATTTTATAAATAAAGTATTGGTTGAAGATCTAATTTAACACAGTTCGTTATCAAGAGTGTAAAAGGCAAACAACTTTGTTTCTTACGCTATTAATAGTTAATAACCGTTCATCTTCAAAAATTTGCGTTTTTAGTTAAAACAAATATTATCTTTAAGGGACCTATTCCGTTAATTCACTACCACTTCTTTGGTTAGGTTATGTTAGGTTTGTTTATGTTATGTTAGGTTTGGTTAAGTTATGTTAGGATTAGTTAGGTTATGTTTGGTTTGTTATGTTACGTTAGGTTTGGTTTCGTTATGTTAGGTTAACTAGGTTATGGTTACGGTAGTGAATTGACGGAAAAGATCCACTTTAAGATATCTGATCTTATAAGAATATCTTTAAAATCAACATTCATATTAGGTATTGAAATAGTATATAAATCTCTTCATCCAAAAAATGTTCACAAAGTTGCACGTTTTACCTTAATTTACTGCAAAGTGGCTTGTTTGGAGTAAGCAAAAGCAAACTCAATGAACATTAATTAGTGCCTTAAGAGTTCATTAATTATACAAGCGTTTCTTTCATTAAATTTTTATTAAATTTTTAAGTGACTTGTCATCGGAACCCGAATGTTTCGAGATATATGAAAAACATCTGTTACGGTCTATAAACATCAATTAAGTTACATTTTCAACTAACACAGCAAACATAAAAATATTCTACATTACCGTACACATTGTTGTGGTTTTAACATTTTTTTATTATTTCCTAACTATTTTGACATCTATACCACAGATAAATTACAGCACTAGAATTTACGTGCTTAAAAATTATTATTTACTTTCCTTTCCTCAAATATCTCTCCTATTTTATTACAAAGATAAATATGTATACTAATACTGTATACTTTAGGATCAACTTATAAGTTAAACTACTATACATATAGAAACTCAATTTATGAGGACATACATAAATCCATAAATAGGGATCATTTAACTAGAATATCATTTGATATTAGTAATAAACACATTTTTATCTTTTATAGTGTTTTGGTAAAATAGTTTAATTTTATTATGTATGGCTTTTAGTGGGGAAATATGCCCAGTTAAGATAGAGTTCCACTCACCTGCATAGACAAGCCCATTTCTGTTTTCTAGGCTCGTATCACCGACTTATCATGACTTCCGAACCACGGGAGTGGCACATGGGCAAAATCTAAAAATGATCACCCTAGGAATCAAACCCAGTATGGCAGTCTCAGCTATATCCTCTCATCTACGCTAAAAAAAAATAAGGTTAACACTTGTTAAAATAAATGAACAAATATTAACAAAATTTTCAAACAATAGAAGTAAGAATATCAGGAGATGTTCCATATTATTATATGAAAAAATTTAATGAAATGTTTGAAGTATCAAGGCTAGTTTCAGTGATATATATTAATAAAATACTAAAATGTATAGAAAACTTGTTTTTTAAAGTTTCCTATGAAAAAAATACATTATGTAATACATGTTATTACCTTCACTATGGGGTGGTTCCCAATACTTGCTTACACTTTCCCAGGAAGTTCTTTGTAAAACATCACGATATTGTAATATAATATCACACTGCTGTTTTCATGTATATTACAACATTTTATTCTATAAATATTCTAGAAAACCCTATAAGTTTAGTTAATTATAAGAGCAAGGGGCAAAGTAGTGCAATTATTCACGTAGGAGTTAGTAAAAATGTTCTGAAAATTTTCACAATGAAAACAAAATCGTTCAAGCTGTTGTGTAAAGTTTATGTTTTTGTATCAGCTGTTTGAAATGTTTATTGAAATAAATCGATACCAATTTTAGTCTTAGGGATAAAAATAACTGTTATGGGTCTGTTTTTACCCCACAAGAATGGAATTTTGAATAATACTGTCTTTGTGAGTCTCTAAGAAACAAAACATAACAGCCTTCCAAATTTCAATACAATCTATTCAGTGAGTCTTGTGAGTCACCTACTAAGATGAACAGGTATCAACCTTAACTTAAATAAAAAATACTAATGAATAATTTATTTATGTTTTTACTATTACATAAATAAATATATATTAAGGGAGGAAGTAAGCAGAAAAAAACGTTAATGAGAGTGGAAGTGGAACGATAAGGTACTTATTTCCAATCTTATAGCAGTCTTGTACCTTGTCATCAACATAAGCAGACAACAAAGGGGAGTAATGGGGGAGGGGGCTCGTTATGACTGTAATGTCGTCATTTCGTTACGTCCCCCTGAATCTGGCTAAAAGCCAACTGACCCACTTAAATTTTATTAGTTTGGAAACTGTAGTGGTTTAATTGTAGAAGTAAAGCCACAATGCATCAGTTTTAACCAGAAGTTATATGCTATTGTAAGATTGAACTTTATTATACTAAGATATAATATCACATTTGACTATATGAAACATTTTTACTGCTCATATCATGAACATAAAATAGTAAAAGAACATTTATTGCTTCACCTATGTGTGTGAAAAACGAGAATTATTTCGTAGACTTGTTGATGAAAAGGTGATTTCTTACACTTTGGTTAGAACTGTGTAGTAATATGTGAATTATTTCATATATTTTTCTTTTCTAACAAAGAGGAACAAGTAATCAAATATAGTGCATAATTAAATAACGATTTTAAACTCATTACTAATATTGTTACCTTAAATGAATAAAATTAAACTAACAATGTTCCTAATAAATACAACATTATTTTATATAAGGATAAATTAATGAGATATTTATTTTTTATTGAAATATCAAACACCATACACCGGAGAAATTAATAAAACTATTGATAATGAAATTTTTTTATGATATAATTATCTTTCACTTGTAAATAATAGTTTACTTGTTGTAATTTATTAAGTATAAACAAGTTAGAAATATGTTTTTGTTTAAGGTTAGTATCTGATCTACCTGTATGTTTTAGACTTTACTATTGTAATTATTTTGAAACGTTTTACGTTGTAGATTATTTTATTTTTATATTCTTTTAATTGTAACATTTGTGGTCTTGGGTATACTATGGAGAATTACATTTTACAAACGGCACTTTTTGGGCAAGCCTCCCATTGTTCTTTATATTTGCTGAAATTATTCAAAAACTAACAATATAGAGTTACATTTCTAGCACTCTTCACCAATTATAAAATGTAAAATTTTTAATAATCCCACCAAGAGATATTATTAGATCAGACTTTGCTGAGGGATTTTATCTTTTATCGCTTTAATTCAGGGAAGTTAAGTGACTTTTACAGTAGGTATTGCATTGTTTTGTCCAATAAGTGGTTCCAATTATTATTTTACTAAAATATAAATAATAAATATATATATATTGTAAGTAGATCGATACTGATTTTGTTTTGCTTAAAACTCTTTGAACCACAGTTGTTAGTGTTACTGACCACTTGATAATTACCCTTTCCAGCACGGTGGTTAGCAATGTAAACCACATGGATATTATTTTGTCGTGCGAACTCTAGTGGAGTCATGGTGAATTGCTAGCTGAATGAAGTTTTATTAATTGCCAATAGACGGCAAAGTACTTCTCGTTTGACTAAAATAGTTTATTTATACTAAATCGATTCACTAAAATAGTTTGTTTATACTAAATCGTTTGACTAAAATATTTTGTTTATACTAAATCGTTTGACTAAAATAAGACTGATTATCGTATTGTAAACATTACCTACAAGTAGGCCTAATTCTGTGTCCCTGTTTGTGATATTACAATTTATGTTTATCTTATCTAGAGCAAGTGCCTTTCAGTGTTGTTTTATGTTTAGTGATGATACAAAGTAACAGTAAATATGCAATTTTTCTTTCAACTGAACAATTTATTATGTGTTATTTGAGTAATATCACAGTGGTTATTGCTCCTGAAGACCATGCAGTATGTCTGGTTGTCTGAAC
The DNA here is from genome assembly GCA_035578905.1 of Stictocephala bisonia. Taxonomy (NCBI): domain Eukaryota; kingdom Metazoa; phylum Arthropoda; class Insecta; order Hemiptera; family Membracidae; genus Stictocephala; species Stictocephala bisonia. The sequence goes on from JAQJVL010004508.1 coordinate 18,066, forward strand.
TTAGTAAGTACACATTGAACCATAATATTTAGAACTTTAGAGCTATGGCTGATCAACTATCAAAGTTGGAGGAGATCCCTCTAGTGGCTTAGAAGGATATGGTTCCGACGATTCAGATTGGGATCCATTGCGGAATTGTGATAAAGTTTCTAGTAAACTAACATTATTCTTACCATTTTATTCGGAAGAATTTGAAAATGAGATGAATATGAAAAATGGTACTCAATAATGTATTGAGTACCATTTTTCAATACCGCTCTATATGTATGGTTGGGTGGGTGGGTCACTACCACTGTACATGTATGGGTGAGCGGGTGGGTCATTACCACTGTACGTATATGGGTGGGCGGGTACGTCACTACCCCTGTACGTGTATGGGTGGGTGGGTGGGTCACTACCACTGTACGTGTATGGGTGGGCGGGTGGGTCATTACCACTGTACGTGTATGGGTGAGCGGGAGGGTTATCACCACTGTACGTGTATGGGTGGGTGGGTGATTACCACAGTACGTGTATGGATTGGCGGGTGGGTCAATACCATTGTATGTACCGGTACAGTTTATTTACACAGTGAAGTGTTCGACATAGGACAGAAGGTGATGATTGAATGAGAGTGTTTAGTGCATTAAAGCATTTCAAGGCTGTGTTACTGTTGTAGGTCATTCTGAGAGGTCCCGAGAATGACCTCTAACGATGACGCATCGATTTTTCATTTTATCGATGCGTCAGTAACCAATGCTTTCATCATAAGCAAAATTCTCGGTAAAGACAATCCAACCAAGGAATTCAGAAGACAAGTTTATCAAGAGCTCATGGGAAAAATATTTTTGAAGTTAGAAGTAAATTAAATAACTAGTGTTGAAATAAGAGCTCACAAACCATATGTGGGCCAACAATCAGCTTCTCATCTGCCCATACACTCAACAATGAAAATATGTAGCACAAAACAAAAACCAGTACGATCAACAAGGACTTGTTCCAAGTATAATGTTGCATTGTGCTTAGGCAAAGATAAAAACTGCTTTCAAATATTCCACCAGTAGAATATATGAGTGAACTGTCGGAAACTTATAACATTGTCTTACTAAAAATATGAATGATAGTTCTTACAATATTTAGGACATTATGCATTCATTTTATTATATAACATGTGCATTTTATTAAATAACAATGAGTTTTTCTTTTTATTGTTCCAATTTCATCTTGGAACTATTAAGGTGCTCACTAGCACTAACCATCAAGTATGGTAGCTTTGTTGCATGGTGGTCATTCCCTCTGAACACAAGTTATGCATACATTAAGTTTATTTAAAAAGCATCTATATTTGTTATTAAATTTTTTACTTTCATACATAGGTGAAGAGTTTTGGAAAACACGGTATCTCGATACATTTCATAAAAAAAGACATTGTGTGAATGACCAGACCTTAAATATATTCAAGTCCTGTGTACAAAAGAGTTGAAAAACTAGACATATTTCATTATTAATTATTTCATTAAAATAAGTATAGGTACAATCTAAAAATACTGCGTGAAATGGCCCCATGTACATACCAATTACATCCATACATTGTATAAGAATAAAGCTTCTTTGGACGTTTCTAAAAATATGAAGTGTTATATAACAGTATCGATACTGCAGTGATAGTAAATATTAAAATACAAAAGTCATAGGTCGGCAGTATATACTCCTTGTATATACAATAGAATCTGTCATAAGCTCTTTAAGGTTGTCATTCGCTGAGTCATACTATCTAAGTGTATTATACATGGCCATGGTATCGTTAGCAATATAAAAAAAATTACAAACAAATGTGTCAATAAAAGAAATGTTATGATGATAGTGAGTCGATAGTGTCCAGTGTATTGACATAAATATTTAAAAGTCGTAAAATACCTGAAATCTGCGATGTTGATAAATGCATTTTTTTATAGAAAAAAGGAATTTATTATCCATTTTTTCTAAAATACGGACATTTTCTCATGATTAGGTTGGAATTTCAGCTTGTTCACTGGAAACCTACTAATGGAAAATAAACTTTAGTTTTGTTCCATATTCGGACAGATGATGAAAAGAGAATGCAAAACACATTGAAATTATGGATATTTAAAAATAACTCCCATTCCAAAGGGTTAAATATAGAATATTGAAATTAATTTTGGATGGAATGTTTTAGTCTGCGACAGCCTAAATATCAACGATAGTTTCAGGATTCACTCGAGTAGAAAAGGAAACGTAAATGGACCGAATATTTAAAGTATCTAACTGGACACGTTGGCTTTGAACGATTTAGTGAGTGTCAAGTGGATCGAGTTTGTCCTGATCAGTCTGTATTCTAGCCCATTAGGTATAGCATGTTCAATGATTGCTCAGCTTGTATCCTGTAATACGACAAAGCGACCGATATTGCAGTGGGTTTTGGTTCATTATAAGAATATCGATATGAAAGTGTTATTTTCCGTGCACCCTATTCAAGCTTATTCTACATAAATAGTTTTATTTGTAAGAGAAAGAATAGTCGATCCCTGACTACAAGTAAATATTATCACAAATACACATTTTAATATAGTTCCATTTTTTCGCAAGTTGCAAAATGTTCTTAAAACAATAATATTTTATGTTTGGAAATAACATCAAAAGTAATGAAGAAATTCATTAAATAAAGGAATGCCCATAGAATAATTGATATGTCTTAAAATGCTTATTCGTTAAAATTTTAGTGGGGAACGACCTAATTTGGACTATAAAAGTGTTGAGTTTCCAAATGGACCATTTTACGGAGCTTAAATTAACAATGGCAGTATTTTTTAGACTCCGAGTATTTATAATGTAAGGTCAAAACAATGTTATCTTCGCTAGCAACCTTGCTTATAAAACAAATAATTATGGGTTTAATATATAGTAATTACAACAGCTCATAGCATAGCTATATAAACACTTTTTAAGCTATTTTGTTCTAGCTTTTTAATGAAACAATTTATAGCAAATATATTCTATAAGGTTTGGGTTTGGCCAATCAATAACGTAATTATTTTATTTGTTCTTTTCCTTGCTAAAGGTACAATTCTTTGATACATAATTATGGATTTAATTCACTATTTATTTAGTTCAATAACGAATACAAATTAGTTACCATAACAAACAAGCTAACATTTTAATACTTGATAAACATTTATTTTATTTCAATATAAGCTTTTTATGTAATTATTCAAAAGTAAAATATGGTCTTAGTGCAGATGATTAATGATTTTCTGGTGAAATTAATTTGAATTTAGAACAGATTCATGTAACAGTTTTTCTGTTATCACTTCTAATATTGTATGAAAAAGGTTTGAGTTAAATGTTGCTTCGGTGTTCATTAACATAAGATTTGTTAGTACTATTAGGTTTAGTACTATACTTATTTCTTGATCAGTTTTTGTAGTCAGATTCTCATTAAAATTCATAACATCTCTACATTCAGTACTAAAATGTTAAGCATTAAATGAGTGTCGAAATACGTAATATACTCTTTTATTTAGCCGTAGGCTTAATGGAAAAAATCTGGGTTGGAAAATCACTCTTTATTTTTATTAAATGAAAAAAAGTCGGAATTTTAAAGAAATATTAAAATATGTTACATATTATATTGGATATTATTATTAAATTATATTAATATTAAATATCTTAATATTAAATAATATTAAGATATTATTAAATTATATTGGACACAATTCAGTATTTTTAGAGGAGATTATATTAGTAGTTTACTTTGATACTAAGGGTTGAAATACAAATATTACGAGAAAAAAACTTTAAACCAGTTGATGAAGGCCGTCTCTGCTGGATCAGTTCTCTAGTTGATAAGTGGATTCGTATAATCCGATTATACAAAGATCTCACTATCCCTCAAGAGCTACGTTATAGTTTCCTAGTTCTAAGACGTAGCAAGTGAACTAATATCAATTATTAGTATAAGTTATAATAGTATTAGATTTAAAGCTTAGTAAATTTCGAACTATTGCAGTCATTTTAAGAAACCTCATAGTTTTTGGGATTTCAATACAGTTAGTTCACCGTTTAATTTTATATAATTAGTTTAGTTTTTAACTGTTTACAAAAAAATTCGAAGTGCACAAAACAATCAAATACGATTTCAGAATATACGTGTAAGTACAATACTCGTATGAGTTTGCTCTTGAAATCAGTTCACGCCTTTAATTTGATCCAATGTTATTCCATTTGTAAGTAATAATGTAAAAGGTTGGATCCCAAACTCATAGCCGAAGCTCGTTTTAAATTATATGACATGGTTTTGACCCACCCTCCCATCCATGCATGTATTCAATATCGCATAACGTTTATGGGTGGACGAGAGTGTTATCTTCACTGTACGTGTAAGGGTGAAGTGGGCAACCATTACTGTATTTGCATGGTTGGGTGGGTTGGCCAGTAAAACTGTTCGTGTATTGGCGGCTAGGGGGGGGGGGAGCACAAAATATATCCTACGACATAGAGTTAAGCTCCAACGGACAATATTGATGTTTCCAACTCACATATAAATCACGTATTGTTTCTTTAACTTGAATGGCTGGAAGTCACGATACCAACGTTGTTTAGTCAATATATTGTAGTTTACTTACTGGGGTACACAGACATAACACATTTTTACAACTTAAAACAATTGGCAATAAGTGGCAGAGAATACTAAATAGTCCTAACTTCATCACATTGATGGAGACATTTTATTTCAATCTCTAATAATTATATAATTTTATTATAACTAATTATTGGTAATAAGTGGTTAATAATCACAAATATTGAACCATTAACGTTAGTTTGGTTAAATAGTTACAATGTATAGTCAAAAATGTTAAATTTACTATAATAAAATAGTCATGAAAAGGATAATAAAAAGAAATACTGTTACAAACGAATTAATTTTGTGATACACTTTCAATAAGTAATTATAATTAGAGAAATATCTTATTTACACGTATCAATTTGAAGGGAGGGAGTTTTAGTATGTTCTTTACGTAATTAGGAGTTGTTAGTTTGACGAAAATAGAAAGTGGTCAAACATGTAAAGGACTTAATTGTCAATTAGATCTGCTGGGTCCTTGATTAACATCTAAGGATCAAGGATCCGTCCAACTCCTTCAGGACTAATTACGAGAGTAAGGACCCAAGTAGACTTGCCCTTCTCGTCTTAGTTTCTTTCCTTGAACACAACATTTACTTTGAGTTAAGTCAGCAGCTAAATGAGTGTCCTTTACTGTATGTAAATAGGTATAAAACGTAGTGTCAAAAGGATTACTAAATCTCATTTAAACGTATATTACTGCATTTTAAAATCAACTGTTCGAATATTATTACATGTAATTATCGACTTTCTTCTGCATCTTTCTGTTGAATGAAAAGTTTATCAAATTACACATACTTTACGTGACATCTGTTTAATGAAGCTAGGGTTAAAAAAGTTAAAATAATGTACATATACAAATATTATAAATAGTATATAAAAGTATACTATTTCATTGGTTTCAATGGTTTAACCTCACTTCCTAATTGTTATACAATTTTATCCTTATAAATTTGGTTCCTTATTTAAAGTATAATATTATTAATGTACTTTATTTACAACCTTAGATGTTACAATTGGTGTAAAATTACAATTATATATACATAAATGTAAATAGAAATAACTTTAAAACAAATCCATTTGTATATATTTAATAATAATACCATATAGGTAGTTTGAAGTAGCCTACCATGGTTTGTAAAAATTCACCCCCTTTTTTAAATTCCAAAATAAAAGACCAATATAGTTTAGAATCTATTTATCTGGTACTGATCAATTTGTTCCGTATTGATTCATATACTAATATCAAACAATCATACCCCAAGCCAGTATGGCTTACAAAGCTAGCTTCTAAAACATAAGATAAAAAAAAAACTTTATAATACACAAAGTCTACATAAAATAAAATTTACCTTATGGGGTACTTTTATCACAGTGTTAACACGTTGATCTCCCCGTCACAGAGCTAACTCCAAGTTTCTTAAGCATTGAACACCTGCTTCTCCAATTTAATGAATATCAGCTGATTCTCCCTGTATAGAATACAATGGGCAATCATTAACTATGTGATCCATAGTTTGAACCTCTTCTCCGAAATCACACGCCGAAAGCGTCTCAACATAGTTTAATAGCCCTCATCATCCGATTTAGCTGCATACAAACCTCTTGTATATATACATATAATTAAAAGCAACACAAGAGCAAAATAACAAGCAGTTGGAGTAAACTACTGTATAGTCAAAGCTGTAGTACGCATAACTTGTGCGTACTACAGCTACGAACATGTACGGTAGTTACAAACATAATATAACCAAGTTAATTATAATATTTGTTTAACTAAATAGCCGGTCAAATTTGATGTTCTGACTCATATTTTATTTGGAAATCTGAGTTGGGTGTGTGTTGGGTGTAGGTTTGGTCCAATGGGTGTGCGGATGTCATATTTAAATGGCACATACCTAATTTAATGATAACATTAGAAATGTTTAAATATTAATTTATATAATATTTAAAGTTCCAATAACAGTGTTCCATTTAAAAAGTGCATTATAAACGTTTTAGTTGTTTCTTAAAATTATATTAACTAGAGGATATAAGAGCAATATTTTCTTTCAACAGAAAGATTTGCATAAATAAATAAATATATAAAACAAAAAGATTTATTAAAATATGGACTGATACATATTAAAATAAATCTGTGTAGTTACGTGTTGATGAAATTACATGTCGTGAATACAAATTTTTTTCATCGAATTGGTACAATAATCCCTTTGTGTTATATTATTTTTCACTAGATTTTGTGACTGAAGTATTAAATTTATCACACACATTTGAAACATACTAGTGTGGATATATATACACATACTGGAATGGATAGTACGAAAACATATCCTTATTTAACTATTTTGAAGTCATTAAACACACAAAGCAAACTGTCAGCTGTCTACCTACTCTAAGATCCAAGAGGATACTGTAGAGACTGAGGTGAAGATAATTATCAAGTTTGATCCAAGCAAGCGGCTTCATGAGAACTTACAAGAGAACTCTTGAGCTTCGTCCTTGAACTTTCCAGACACGTGGATATAATCTCTGAGTTATAACTACATACAACTGACATTTTTAATTTTAATATTGCTTAGCGTATGTTTACATTGTAGTTGAAGGTTGCCTTATAGCTGAAAGTACTTTCTAAAAATATCATTAAACACTTTTTTTACTAACACAATTTGGTCAAGTAAATGTTTAACACAAAACAATTAAAATACATTCTAAGTAGTGTGAAGAAAAATTAGAAGGCAATCGTTTCTTTATAATTTAAAAGCTATGGAGGCTCTTATAAAATTAATTGAGTAAACTTGAAAAGTTTTTAAGTATTCATTGACATAAACTTCCAAAACGAGCATGTGCTAATTACCTATGCATAATGCCTGAATGTCAAAACTAAAATGGGGTATACGACCTTCATAACCACCAATCACATAACACTCGAGGAACATCATCAAATCATCCGGAGAAAACCTATAATAACTGTTGAGTTGTTAGCCTATGGAACTCTCAGACTATGGGATTGCCAGACTAAGGACTGGTAGACTATGGCGTTGGCAGACTATGGAGTTGTCAAACTTTGGTTTTGTCAGGTTATTGAATGATCAGACTATGGTATTGTCTTACTGTGGTGTTGCCAAACTAATGAGTAGGGTGTCATACTATGGGGTTGTCAGATTATGGAGTGGTCAGACTATGGTGTTGTCAGACTGTCATGGTGTCAGACTATTGAGTTCTTAGACTATGGAATTGTCATATTATGGAATTGTCATAGCTTGGAAAAGTATGTATGTTTTATTTATGTTAACCTGAATTTAAAGAACTAATATTGTTCTTTGAATTACTAATATTAGAGAGATAACCCTAGAGATACAATACTACGCTTACTACAGGTCCTTTGAGCATCTAATGAGGCATATCAATAAGAGTATTGAAATAGTCAACTGGGCTGTTTTACAAAGTCGGAGAAAGAACCCTACCACGCTGACTGTTAACATAAGAATGAGGAATAGTTGTTACTGAATTTAAGTAACAATAATTAAATACACTAATAGTAACGTGTTCTCTTATGCACATATTTCCACTTAACGATATTACTCCTATAAATAAAGCCACTATTCTATTTACTGAAGTATACGGTAGTAGCAAGTGACTAACCTCAGATTGTCCTCAAACATGAAAGACCGACACAACTTATGTGCGTATTTTAAGTCTAATACCACTGTACGTTTATTGGTGGGCCAATACCACTTTAGGTGTGTAGGTGGGCGGTTGGGCTGATACCACGGTACGTATGTGGGTGGGAGAGTGAAAAAAACTACTTACATTAGTGAGTGAAACATGAGTGTGTATGAGCTGTGTAGTCATGTTACTAACTGAGTTTAACCATTGATTTTATACAAAAATAGGTTTCCCATCTTATGTTAAATCTTGAGTCTAAGGATATGAGCTTTATTTGTGAAACATTATGAAGCGCTAGTGTCGTCCCATGTAAATGTAATGCAGTTTAAACCAGCTGTGGTTGCGGGCCTCACTAACTAACAAAATTACAGGCACAAATATTCCTATTACATGGAATATCTATTGCAGGTGTATATAATAAAGGGTTTTACTGAGTTCAAAAAGGACCATTTAACTATAGCCCAATGGTCAGGAAAACGTAGAGAACCGCAGCTTCATTGGAATCCGAACCTCTTAGCATTGAGTATCAGGATAAGCTAATTGACAATCCTGATACTCAATTACCTTCCCTACAAAACATCCGGATACTGACTACCACCTAATGGACTTCTTCAGTAGTCCCCACGTTAATGTAAACCATTGAGTGGACGCCATGTGAGTGTTAGGAGGACCGAACACAGAACCAATCGTCTACACAACTCTTGGCCCTTAAGTACGTGTTTTACATCACCTACTTAATAATATAAGTAATATTATAGTATACTATTTTGAATCATCATGATACAAGATTAATCCCTACTACAAATATGGAAGTGTAAAAATGTGTAAAATAATATTTTCAAACTCCGTTTGAATAATGTAGGTTTTTTTCTAAGATATTCCGTTTCAACCTACAAGTTCAGATTAAAATCGTGCTTTTGAATCATGAAAATAGTTTCTATACATATATTTCTTAATAAAATACTTATCTAAGTATATTATAGTTTAATATTTAATATGTTTAATAATTTACGTTTAATAATATTTAATAATTTAATATGTTAGATGTTATACGAAGGAGAGAGTATGGGTCACTGTGGTATCGTATTTCTGTTGTTGGACAATGGCCAGGGAGAAGGCGCCCTACTGTTTACTTTATGTTCAACAGTCGCCATGAAAACAGCTTCTCTTGTTAACTTTTTCCTTTGTTAAAAAAAAACTAAATTCTATGTTTGTAATATGTTTGGAAATGGACGGCCTTAAATACAAAAATGTGGGATAAATATAGTATATCTTTGAGTATAGTTTAACCTATACTGTTCACATTTTATTGTTAATTCTCAGATTATACAAATTATAAAAATTAGCTCAAACACAGGTTCTGTAATTCAGGTAGCCTATTTGGAAGAAAATAGTCCTCTTTTTATTAAGTACTATATATTTAAGACTGGATGATTAAAGTTTGAGATAAAAGTATTAAAGGTGAAGTATTGTGCGTTAGTTCAACGACTGTCATCACAGTGAAAACTACTATACAGATAGTTTATGGTCATTTTGGCTACTGATCAGAGTGGATGACATTTTGGCGAGGGAATCACGATTGAGTGGAAGCAGAAAATCAGACCTATACTGCGTATTTTGACTGTCATACCAAACTGGAGCCCCACCCCCCACTGTAGTTACCCTATTAAACCCCAAAAATCACACTAATTAGCGATCCATATTTCCCCATATTAATCCATACAAATTTGAGATGGACATTTTATCAACAAAGAAATGAAAATCAAAAGTGAATAAAGAAAATAATGTTTAGAGAATCTATCAATCGCAAGTTGACTCGAAATAACATTTACCTTGTATACAATGGATAAGCATTATTTTTAAAATTTACCCCTTAATTAGGTTGGGTAGTTTTAAATAACCACCCTAAATATCGTATTGTTTTTTAGGAAACACTTAACTTTATTTCAATCAATATAAATTTTATTCAAAACAAACAAAATGTTAGTGTTAGTGGTATTTTGTTTTAGAAAAAAAGTAATAAATGTAATTTACTACAAAATATGTGATCATAAATATTGTTTTCCAAATATATTTTACATACATATGAAATCATCGTATACACATAACAATTGTATTGTGTATTACGTATTTTGTATGAATTCATGATTTAGAATATGTATCATTAATATTAAAAATAATTTGTTTAAGAATAGCCAAATATATAATATTAGGATTGCAGCCGGAGTCAAAATCTGTTATGAGAGTTTTTTTCTTAGCAGGACTATCACTGTGAACTTTGGAAATTTCTGGTTGCTTTATAATGACAAATACAGTGTGTTGATATATAATTTCTAACAAACATTTGTTATATTAAAACAAAACATGTAAACGTGAAAATGTTACAGGTTACTAACGAAGTGGCCAATACTCTGCATTGTCTTCCAACATGACTTCTAATGTTTTTTTTGAGGTAGTCGTTTACGCCACAAAAGTTCAATTAGCTGTTTAACATATGCGAAAGTTTTCCATGGCGAAATGAAGACTTCGCAAAGCTCCAAGATCAGGAAGGATAAGATTGGCAGGATAATAGCACCACCTCCACTGATAAGATAACTACGGTACCTACACCGGCCGGATTCGCCATAATTCACTGTTGATTATCCCATTGTCTTCTTAGAAAATATCATCATTTTAGAACGCCACAAGTTTATAGGAAAAAGTTTAGATTTTGCAGGAATATAACCGATTTTGACAGCAATCTGGATATTTCAAACTTCATAAAAACTTTTCACAATCACCATCCCCTATTTTGATTAGTGCAGGTAAATTCTAAGTTCGAACTTAAGTTCAAGTTGTCTTGAGGAAACATATTTCCGGTAAGGCAGGAAATAAAGCGGATGTTGGTTTGAATCAATTTGACGCTGTATTACTCCAGCCCTCTTGGTGGATTAATGTGATGTGTGCTAGTAATTTAATGAGCAGATTTATTCATAAATATGAAAGGTCAGCAATTTTATATATATATATATATATATATATATATATATATATATATATATATATATATATATATATTATTTAGTATTTATAATAAATCTGTGGCATATTTAACATTATTTACAACATAACTAAATATTATTAATTTACTATTTTAAACAGGGTGTTTACAAAAGAATAACCCGTTTTGAAATAGCTATATTTATTACAAACAAGAGTGCTACCCAAACATATTAGACATTAAAATACTCACTAAAGTACCATAAAAGTACCTCCATTTCCAGCATGTTTTACATTTAGTCGATAACTAAAGTTCTGGTAGAAACATTCTGCAGAGTTTGGGACGAATTCAGCTATCGAATAGATGTCATTTGTACTGCAAATGAAGGACATATTGAGCATTTATGATACATTTTCGTAAAGTTCATTCTTTTGTGAGTATTTTAATGTCCAATATGCTTGGGTAAAGCCCTTGTTTCTAATAAATATAGTGATTTAAAATCGGGTCATTATTTTTTAAACACCCTGTATAATATTATAATAACATGTTTATTTCAATAATGTGAACTAATTAAAGGTACATAAATACCATAATATTTTTCGTTTGATAAAAATAACCTTTTTTGATAAGTGTTAATGTATATTATACTTCATTATCTTATTCGCTTCTGCTGAGTTATTTTCCTCTTTTTGAATTCATTCATCGTAATGAACCAATAACACTGTGCGTGTACAAATAGGTGGTTGGAGAAACACCATCTTAAAAGGATGGGTGGGTGGGTCAATACCATCAACCGTGTATAATAGGGTGGGTCAATAGCACAGTACGTATATGGGTGGTTACATACATGGGTGGGTTAATACCACACTATATTTGTAAGAGTGGGTGGGTAAATACTTTAGTCAGTATATGGGTGGGTGGACGGGCCAATACTACCGTACTTACATAAGTGGATAAATAAAACTACGTACATGAGTTACAGCTGTTACTGCTTAGCTATCTTAGCAGTTCATCCCAGAGTGGTTCATATGTTTTAGATAGCACCTATCCAGATCATTTTTAAATAAGTTTATCATTTCCCACTGGATATAAAGATTCCTTGTAGTCTTGTAATAATTTGATGTGCTCTAATCTTTACTAATGTGCGGACATAGCTGATAAGTGTCTCCCCTTTATTGGAATGGCTATTACCGTTTATTTACAATATCATTGGAACCTTCGGCAGGTGTATTAACTATCTTCGACTTGTCTTGACTTAAAGCTATATAAGGTTGCTAATTAGAACATTATTTTTCAAAATATTGTTTCAGAAGTATTAGCTCACTAAAAATATTACTAGTTTCATATACTATACTGATACTATAAAAGTGTTCAGTATTAATAAATGCAATACTCCGTTCACAATAAATGGATGTTGATGGTTATACAAACAATATTCTCTGAGCAACGTCATGAAATAGTTACTAACCCACAGGCAAACACACTGTTGAGCCCTTTTGATTATATTCAGGATTGGTTATTGCACCATATCGATGGATTGCAGTGTTAATAGAGCTTGGCACCAATATATAAAATTCCAATGTGGCTCGAGGAATCAAAGGTGATATAAAAGTCCATTTAATGAATTGACTACTTCCAATGTTAGCTGTTTCATGTAACGTAATAAATAGAGACAAACTAATGGATATTGCTAAAAAAAATAACTTTCTTTCATCTACCAGTTATAGAAATGGTGAGAAGTTATTAGTCTAAAAACATTTATTGAAAAGAAATGTAACTTCCATTTATTTTGTTTATTTACAGTAAACTCTAACAATGAAGTTTTTATATATCAGTAGTATAATCATTTAATTACCACAAGTATTATTTAGTAATTAGTTAATGGAGCAGAATTATATCGGGAGTTGACGTCACATGTCAATGACGCTATTCGCAGTATATGTAGCTATATGTTAAAAGTGTACTTGGGGAATAACAGTTGACGTTTGTAGACCTAAAGTAACTTCACATTACCATGTGTACCTTTAAAACTACAGTAAAACTACTATGGGTGCTAGAGCAACAAAGGGACCTCTAGCTTTACGTAGAATCCGAACCACTTGGTGTTCGGATTTTGAGCTAATTTACAAAAGCCTGACATTTATATCCCCTACACAACATCCGGACAATGATTACCATCCATCATGGACCCAGACTCCATTGATAGTGTCTACGTCGATTGTAACTATTGACTTCTACTCAATGTCAGTATGAAGAGGACCAGTTTAGTAGATATTCAACAAACAATATAAATCACTTAAAGTGTTTCAAATTGACAATTACGACAACTTTGGTTTACTTTTCGAGATCAATTTGTTGGAGAAAGCATTAAATATTATGTGACAACTGACATGATAAAGATACAAAAAATCTTGGAAACAAAACTAAATCAAAATAACTATTTAAGGCTGAAATCACTGTGATATACGGTGTAAAAACTATCGCTATATAATTAAAAATATTCAGTTTTGAAAATGTTTTATGATACTGCGATCATAACCATCGTGATTTATTAGTGATAAACAAAGGAGTTATTGTACACATTCCAAGTTAAATACAATTTGTAATAAATTAAGTTTATATATCATATCATTATATCATTATATAAAATATATTTAATCATTATATAAAATGTATATATCACTATATAAAATAAGCCTGTATATAGACACAATTTTATTGTACCCTGCTTACAGGCAACGTTATACCTTTAATACCTAGTGGCCCAAATTAATTGGCTATCAAATTACAAACCACTTTTTCATGTGATTTGTTTCTTACCTTTTTAAAGGGGTGTAATGTTTGTAAAAGAACGAAGATTTATGACTTTTATCAGATTTTGATAACACATGAAAGCACTTTGTTGCTTCACACGATGTGCGTCTGTTATATCCGGTTTTCAGTATCTCGACGTCATTATTGGAATCTGTACAACACCTGTATGTATTATAACAGGTTAAGTCTCATTTTCTTTATCATTAATTGGAAATTATAATCATGTCAATATTTATTTTAATGATTGGTTCGTTCAATTTACAGCTCAAATTATAATTTGCAGTCAGCTAATTAAATAATACCACCAAACTCATAAAAGGTTCTTTAATGTTATAATATTTAGATATTTACCTGTTGAAACCTAAAAGCAATGGCTAATATCTATAACCAACTTTCATATTTATTCTCGTTAACGTATATAAAATTCTGAATGTAATTTTATTCACACTTACATGCATAGGTATTTTTAAATATTTAACAAATGGAATCGTTTTTTATATATACAATGTATGTTGATTGTATGTTAGTTCAATATAACGTGAAATAGTTATCAAAAGTAATATTTTACATTTGACAGCCGTATCTTACTATGGTTCATAATAAATAAAACCAATAATATATTTGTGTGCCTTGTCAAAAAATAAAAATATTATAAAATATGTAAACTAATAGTTGTAGGATTATATATCTCTAATAGATCTTATTTTTTCAGAACTTCTACGTCAGTGACGTTAAGCAATAAAAATTTGATAGTATATGGCTAAATTATGTATATAAAAGTCTTTTTTAAGGTTAAAAAATAATAAATTTTGTTCCAAATTAATAAGATATGTAATAATATCAAGTATAATTAATTATTGTTGATTTATTTTCAATAACCAAATAAACTTACGTGTATCAAACGGCGAAAATAATGTACAAAACAGAAAATTTAGTTTATCAACAACTTCTGATCATTATATTTATTTGTTGTTTTATCAAATTTAATTAATTGGTCGGTAGCGTGGTTGGTTCAACCCCAGCTTCATGTGCTAAATGTTCTCAGTTCGATCCCAATCAGAGTCAATACATTTTGAGAAGGATCAGCTGATAATCACCGGCTGTTCATTTGTCATTGGGTTATTAATTAATGACACTTTCTAAGGAATAGTCGGCCTTAGTTTGTAACAATGACTACATTCGCTCATCTACACTCATCACACTCATTCGAAATCCATATTCGCCCATATCTTGACGATCGGCGTCTTATGAATAAATACAAAAAAAATATAAAAAATAGCTAGTATATATACATTTTATGTCAGAGAAGTTAACTAACCAATGTTATATATGTAATATTAATTCTTATTTCACGTAATGTGTTTGATCAAATTAAAAGAATACAAAATAGTTATAAAATTAAATAAAGATTATTCAAACAACGTCACGAGTTCAAACAAAAAACTAATTAAACATTTGTTTGTATTTTAGTTATACAGAACGTGCATCAAATAAGTCTAAATATAAGTTTCACTCCAACCACGTGGCAGGATCTTTACAATGAGGGAAGTTTGCTTGCAATCCCATTACAACTCCAGGAACAGTGCTAGTAGATGTTAGATATGACTATCTTGAAAATACAGTAATTCATCTATCTAGAATGAAAATGAACATTCTTTGTATTGTCAATATTACACATTTTATATTTCAATAAACATCATGTTCTTTGGATAATTATCCGTGTAAATTAGTTTTGAACATCTTAATAGGCTTCAGTGTTTTATTACAACGTATAGTTAAAGTATTGTATGTGTTAAATGAATATTGAGTGATACAAGTAAAGTAGTGTATTACAACCTTTAACCTCAAAATACATATATACGGTAGAAGTTAATGTGCATGGACATGAATAGAGTTAGAGTAATTTCCCTCAAAACAATCATTTACTTTTAATTTGTCCCTAACAATATGTATATTTATTGAGATATGCAAATGTTACAGTTTTGTGGAAACTGTTTATGACTTTGTTTGTATCTAGTTTCTACTGTACTTTTAAACATTAAAAAACAACGTAGTTGTAACCTAAACCATTAAACTACACGCACTATCATCTCAAATGTGTAAAGCAACTTTAACAAAAAAAGCCTTCTTAGCTGTGGGCCAAAGGCCGAAAATGTTGGCAGTGACTATGTTGGATAAGGAATCTAGATGTCAGTAAACTAAAACTTTTAAATACATTGACACTTTTATCGTAATACAGAGTTCAATACCACTTCCTTATAAGATGAAGTTCAAGCTTTCGTCAAGAAAATGTCCAAAATGTTTTTTATTCAATATTTTTTGCTAACGGTTTTTTTAACTTTTCATATACATCCATATGAACTCTATATAGGGTGACTATAAAGTACTTTCTCCTACTCTTTTTACAATTTACATTTAAAGCGTTTTTCAATGAATTATAACATTCCATATGCAGGTAGATGCTCTAACGTTCAAAGAATCTTCTCGTGAGCAATTTGGAACTGGACTGTATCTTGGACCTCAGGAAACTCTTAATATTCCACAATACTTGAACCAGTTAGAGTATCTACCAGTAAAATGAATGGTATAGTCGAAAAAAGCTTAAAATGTAAATTGTAAAAATTGTGTGTGAAGGGAATTTATATCCACCTTTATCTGTATTAAAATAGCTTAACTATTATGGTTAAACTGGTTTGAAAATTAAAAAATAGTCTAATAATTTATGTTTGCTTTCTAATTTATATCATCATATTTTTATATATTATTATTTTAGAAAATGAGCCAGTGAGGATAGCCAGGTACTTGGCATTTGTTCACAAAGCACGCTGTATACATATATTAAATGTTTAGGGTTAAGTTACGTGTATTAAGTGTTTAGTTGTCTTCAAGCTACGGTAACTAGAGTCAATATCTAATTGAGTCAAGAGACTTGCAAGTTGCATATGAAATATGTATTTATTAGTATGACAATGTAAATGAAGTGTATGTTAGACAAATACACCAATCGTATGATTTTTAATGTAAAACTAAAAGAAGATTGTATTACTAAGAGGAACTGTAAATCCCTTTAAATTAACACCTAAGGTGTTATCTACAAAACGTCCTGAAGTGACAAAGCTTCAGTCATAGCGACCAGACGTGCCTAGCACTAATAATACTGAATCGTGTCTCGAATTGTTTGCTTGTCAGATATTTTTTAGCCGGTATTTTGTCCAGACCAAATATATAATGAATGATATGTTGTTGTTTGTTTGTGATATAAGTAGTGTAATTGATAGAAGAAGCTTAACAACAAGCTTGATAAAAATTACAGTTGTTTCCCTTGTGATAATCTACAAATCACAACAGGGGTGTACTTACTAAATATACAGACAAATACTATTAAACTAAAATGAAATGGAATGAAATGGAATGGAATTGAACTGAACTGAATTGATTTGGATTGAACAACAACAAAACATAAGTAAATTTATATGTGATACAAAATATAAAAAAAAACTGGTCTAATATAAATAAAACAAAACAAAATAAATGTTACGTAATACATTACAAACCCTGGATATATCTTTGACTATTTAAGTTCATTCACTACTTTCATTCATACGTGGTTCACTCATATGCACACCTACGCATCGCCGCCAATCCCAAACTACTGAAGTCCACGCAGCATCTCCCTGACCTCCACCCCAAAGCGAGCACGGTTTTCTATAACTTTCAAACTAACAGAAAAAGAATTCCACAAACGACATGAATTTACCAAAAAAGATTTATGGAAAATCGTAGTTCTATGTTGTGGAATCGATACAAGTAGAGCTCCTCTTCGTGTATGACGAGAACTAATTTAGTACAAAAAAGAATGTCTTTCGGAGAGATAAGATGGTAAGTTTGATCTGATGATAACATACAATAAATTAAGGATATGATATTCTCCGAGATTTTTTAGTTTAAAAAAAACCAATTATTCAAAATAAGGAGTAACATGATCGAATCGTTGTACATTGAAAATGAAACGCATCCAGTAATTCTGTGCACGTTGCAGTCTCTTCGAGAGCTCAACAGTCATATTGTTAATGACTACGTCGCAGTAGTTGAAGTGCGGTAACACAAGAGACTTCACCAGCATGACTTTAACATTGAATGGAAGGAATAAAGCAAAACGCTTTAAACTATGGATACCAGTAAAGACTCTATTGCAAGTTGAAGTAACAGTTTCAGTTCACGCCAGTGTATTGTTGATAACACCAAGGTTTTTTACCTTGTTACAGTATTCAAGTTCGTGATTGTTCAGTTTTAGTTTTGGGAAGTATTGAAAGTCAATTTGAGAAATATGCTGTTTAGTCCCTAACATCGAGGTTTGAGTCTTAGTCTCGTTCAGTTTTAGTTCATATTTCAGTGCCCAAATATTGATTGAGTCAGTGTCCTCGTTGATCAATGATGCAGAAGCATTAGCATCTTTAATATAAAAGTGGTAGTATATTTGTAAATCGTCAGCGTACAAGTGGAACTTTGCGTGATAAATAACTTCAGTAATATTGTTGATGTACAGGGAAATAATAAAGGACCAAGGACGGAGCCTTGGGGACCCTCGTGTGTCGGGCCTCCACTCTGACTCAGCATCTCCTGCCCTCACAAGTTGCTGTCGGTCAGTAAGATATGACTTAACCCAGTTAACATAACCATCTGAGAAGCCAGCCATTTTTATTCAATGAGAAGTAAAGGATGATAGACACAATCAAAAGCACACAAAAAATATTTATTAGTGTTTACTTTTTTAATTGGTTTCTTCCCTCTTTACAAGAAAACATGCCATAAGCAATGTACAAATCAGAAGTTTCATAAACTCTTTTTACTTGATATTTATATTTTGTAATTTTTAAAATACTATACATATCCTAGGTATCATTAAAAATTAGCTGGTTGTGTTGTTGCAATGTAGTTAAAGCTATCAGATATGCAATCATCTTGACCTTTACGTATCCTAATATTACCCCATTATTACTACTAGAAAGGTTTTTGTGGATAAAATTACGAATTAATTCATTATTTTAACAAAGTTCTTTTATATACTAACTAAAAATAACCGATACATGTATAACTAACTGTTTTATTGTATATTAATATAGTGTATTCTAATAAATATGTTACCAATGCAAAATTAATATATATTTTAGTTGATATCAGTTACAATATTTATTTCTTCTTGTAAATATCAATGTATTGTCATATAGTATGTAAAATATTTTATCTCTATTAAAAATCATTTATACATATGACAATTCTTAACAAGTTAATGTTTAAGAACCACAAAGTTTAAAATGGGCTAATTGTCTACCTTTAACTAGGCCGGACAACTAAAAGTAGCAATGGAGGCAGTAAAATGAAGGTAGTAAAATGAAGGCAGTAAAATTAAGGCTGTACAATTAAGGCAGTAAAATGAAGGAAGTAATATTAAGGCAGTACAATGAAGGCAGTAAAATTAAGGCAGTACAATGAAAGCAGTAAAATAAAGGAAGTCATGTTAAGGCAGTAAAATTAAGGCAGTACAATGAAGGCAGTAAACTGAAGGAAGTAATATTAAGGCAGTACAATGAAGGCAGTAAAATTAAGGCAGTACAATGAAGGCAGTAAAATGAAGGAAGTAATATTAAGGCAGTACAATGAAGGCAGTAAAATTAAGGCAGTACAATGAAGGCAGTAAAATGAAGGCTGTACAATTAAGGCAGTACAATGAAGGCAGTAAAATGAAGGCAGTAAAATTAAGGCAGTAAAATTAAGGCAGTATAATGAAGGCAGAAAAATTAAGGCAGTTAAATTAAGGCAGTACAATGAAGACAGTAAAATTAAGGAAGTAATATTAAGGCAGTACAATGAAGGCAGTAAAATGAAGGTAATAAAATTAAGGCAGTACAATGAAGGCAGTAAAATTAAGGCAGTAAAATTAAGGCAGTATAATGAAGGCAGAAAAATTAAGGCAGTTAAATTAAGGCAGTACAATGAAGACAGTAAAATTAAGGAAGTAATATTAAGGCAGTACAATGAAGGCAGTAAAATGAAGGTAATAAAATTAAGGCAGTACAATGAAGGCAGTAAAATTAAGGCAGTACAATAAAGGCAGTAAAATGAAGGCTGTACAATTAAGGCAGTACAATGAAGGCAGTAAAATGAAGGCAGTAAAATTAAGGCAGTAAAATTAAGGCAGTATAATGAAGGCAGAAAAATTAAGGCAGTTAAATTAAGGCAGTACAATGAAGAGAGTAAAATTAAGGCAGTAAAATTGAGGCAGTACATTGAAAGCAGTAAAATGAAGGAAGTAATGTTAAGGCAGTAAAATTAAGGCAGTACAATGAAGGCAGTAAACTGAAAGAAGTAATATTAAGGCAGTACAATGAAGGCAGTAAAATTAAGGCAGTAAAATGAAGGCAGTAAAATGAAGGAAGTAATATTGAGGCAGTACAGTGAAGGCAGTAAATTTAAGGCAGTACAATGAAGGCAGTAAAATGAAGGTAATAAAATTAAGGCAGTACAATGAAGGCAGTAAAATTAAGGCAGTACAATGAAGGCTGTACAATTTAGGCAGTACAATGAAGGCAGTAAAATGAAGGCAGTAAAATTAAGGCAGTAAAATTAAGGCAGTATAATGAAGGCAGAAAAATTAAGGCAGTTAAATTAAGGCAGTACAATGAAGACAGTAAAATTAAGGCAGTACAATGAAGGCAGTAAAATGAAGGCTGTACAATTAAGGCAGTACAATGAAGGCAGTAAAATTAAGGCAGTAAAATTAAGGCAGTATAATGAAGGCAGAAAAATTAAGGCAGTTAAATTAAGGCAGTACAATGAAGACAGTAAAATGATGGCAGTACAATGCAGGCAGTATAATGAAGGCAGTACAATGAAGGCAGTACAATGAAGGTAGTACATTGAAGGCAGTACAATGAAGGCAGTACAATGAAGGTAGTACATTGAAGGCAGTACAATGAAGGCAGTACAATGAAGGCCGTAAAATGAAAGCAGTAAAATGAAAGCAGTACAATGCTGTAAAATCCTAGTAGTAAACTGTCATTGTTCAGTATTATAATGCTATGATGGTAAACTTAACAGTTAATACCCATAATGTACATTTTAATTTTAAACTAGATTTTATAAATTTATGTATACTGTTACATTTCAGTAATTTTTCAGCCGATGAACTAAGTGACAAAATGCTTTTTTGATAAACAACGGACAAACAACTAGTCTATTACTGCCAAAACAAAGACTTGACACTAATGTGTGGTAGGCCTATGATATAAATGCTGCAGAGCAAATAAGTCCAATGTGAACTATTTACTCGGGGACACAATGTAGTTGGGGAGGATAATTAGGTTTGTGATTGTTACACATTTGTAACCAATGGCTTTGGTGCCAGCCATCATTCAACTGGATTAACAAACAAGTTTATCTGCATACAACCAGTTTGGTGTCCATTGTTAACGTTTAAGTTATTTAGGATTATTTTAATATAGTTTAAAATAATAATCAGAGTAAATAATATAAATAGATTTTCAACATACGTTACCTTAAGTATTAAAAATCATTTTGTCTACGTTATTGAAGAATTCATGCTCAGCTTCAATTACAATATATTTGAGTATACATAAAGTTCTATCCTAATCAGTCATTAGTGCAATATTCATTATATAAATTGTATCAAGTCAAAGAAATATAGCTAGCTATGGTTAAGTATTTTTTAATGGAATATTTTCAATAATTGGTAAGTTCAAAATACGATGTTTCCAGACACTTTCAAACGTCGTAATAATTTGCTTCAACCATAAACAGTTATACAGATAGAAATTAAATAAATGTTCTCTTCCTCCTTTTGGATTACTTTTAAAGGAGCTTGTTTTTACAGGCATGGTTGGAAATCTTGAAGAAAGGGAAAATAAAAACATGTTGTTTGGTGATTTACCTGGAGAGGTGTGACATAACCATACATCTAACGGCCTCTCTTGGGTATGGAAGTAGACTTCATCCCTATAAGACTCTGGGGAAATACTTTATTTCGGGACATTCTTTCGACTTATGAATTTGTTTCCTGATTTATGTCCTTTGAATATATATTTTAGAGCATGCAATGACCTTTCATGAAATTTAATTCATACTAAATTACGTAAATAAAAAACGTAATTAATTATATTATTAGGTTCTAAATATGAACTGCCAGGAAATAATTTGATGCCACTATGAAACTACATGAAAAAAAGAATATTGTTGGCTTTACAATATTATAGTTCACATGTATTATATATATATATATAGTCTAACAATATAGTTAAATAAATTTACAGTATTAAAGTTTACTGCAGATTGTCGATAATACGATAAATTACGTTTTCTCCTAATAATTATTTATTTTACGAGAACAATGTACATTTAAAGCTTTAATATAAAGTTCTAATTAAAATATCATAAAGCAGTTATTACTTACTTCAGACTAAAAAGTAATGTTCCATTAAATTCGAATGTTAAGTCTTAAAACGTGTTTGAGGGAAAATCTAATAAACTTTATTTTGATTCATCTCTAAATCATTCTTTAGTGGTTAGTAAAGGGAATTTAGACACGTTTTGCTAGGCCGATGTTTGATTTATCAGATTGCTGTAAAATATAATATGTTAGATGTTATTCGAAGGAGAGAGTACGGGTCACTGTGGTATCGTATTTCTGTTGTTCTGACAATGGCAAGGGAGAAAGCGCCCTACTGTTTACTTTATGTTGAACAGTTGTTAGAAAAATAGTGCTACTTGTTTACTAATATGTTACTAAACAGTCAATAGATGGATTTTAATTCAAACAAATGAAAATAAATGATTTTATTTTTATGTAGGCCTAAATATGGTTAATTTATTTTTTAAGTAAAAAGATACCTTGTAATCTTACCTGTAGGATATAAAAAGACTATTTTATATACAATTACAAAGTGCAAGTATACAAAAATAAAGAAAAATCTTTGCTAAGTGTGCCACTTGTACTAACTGCTGATTAATAGTTAAGTAATGTACAAAGTGTGGGTTATTACAATGTAAACTAGTTATGATATTATAACAATTCAAACTAGGCCACTACACACAATCTTGAGTAGCAGTGTGCCACTTGTACTAACTGGTGATGAATAGTTAAGTAATGTACAAAGTGTAGGTTATTACAATAAAAACTAGTTATGATATTATAACAATTCAAACTAGGCCACTACACACAATCTTGAGTAGCAGTGTGCCACTTGTACTAACTGGTGATGAATAGTTAAGTAATGTACAAAGTGTAGGTTATTACAATGTAAACTAGTTATGATATTATAACAATTCAAACTAGGCCACTACACACAATCTTGAGTAGCAGTGTGCCACTTGTACTAACTGGTGATGAATAGTTAAGTAATGTACAAAGTGTAGGTTATTACAATGTAAACTAGTTATGATATTATAACAATTCAAACTAGGCCACTACACACAATCTTGAGTAGCAGTGTGCCACTTGTACTAACTGATGATGAATAGTTAAGTAATGTACAAAGTGTAGGTTATTACAATGTAAACTAGTTATGATATTATAACAATTCAAACTAGGCCACTACACACAATCTTGAGTAGCAGTGTGCCACTTGTACTAACTGGTGATGAATAGTTAAGTAATGTACAAAGTGTAGGTTATTACAATGTAAACTAGTTATGATATTATAACAATTCAAACTAGGCCACTACACACAATCTTGAGTAGCAGTGTGCCACTTGTACTAACTGGTGATGAATAGTTAAGTAATGTACAAAGTGTAGGTTATTACAATGTAAACTACTTATGATATAACAGCTCAAACTAGGCCACTACACACAATCTTGATTAGCAGTGTGCCATTTGTACTAACTGGTGATGAATAAATAAGTACTGTACAAAGTGTAGGTTATTACAATGTAAACTAGTTAAGATATTATAACAACTCAAACTAGGCCACTACACACAATCTTGAGTAGCAGTGTGCCACTTGTACTAACTGGTGATGAATAGTTAAGTAATGTACAAAGTGTAGGTTATTACAATGTAAACTACTTATGATATAACAGCTCAAACTAGGCCATTACACACAATCTTGAGTAGCAGTGTGCCACTTGTACTAACTGGTGATGAATAGTTAAGTAATGTACAAAGTGTAGGTTATTACAATGTAAACTAGTTATGATATTATAACAACTCAATCTAGGCCACTACACACAATCTTGAGTAGCAGTGTGCCACTTGTACTAACTGGTGATAAATAGTTTAGTAATGTACAAAGTGTAGGTTATTACAATGTAAACTAGTTATGATATTATAACAACACAAACTAGGCCACTACACACAATCTTGAGTAGCAGTGTGCCACTTGTACTAACTGGTGATAAATAGTTAAGTAATGTACAGAGTGTAGGTTATTACAATGTAAACTAGTAATGATATAAGAACTCAAACTAGGTCACTACACACAATCTTGAGTAGCAGTGTGCCACTTGTACTAACTGGTGATGAATAGTTAAGTAATGTACAAAGTGTAGGTTATTACAATGTAAACTACTTATGATATAACAGCTCAAACTAGGCCATTACACACAATCATGAGTAGCAGTGTGCCACTTGTACTAACTGGTGATGAATAGTTAAGTAATGTACAAAGTGTAGGTTATTACAATGTAAACTAGTTATGATATTTTAACAACTCAATCTAGGCCACTACACACAATCTTGAGTAGCAGTGTGCCACTTGTACTAACTGGTGATAAAAAGTTTAGTAATGTACAAAGTGTAGGTTATTACAATGTAAACTAGTTATGATATTATAACAACTCAAACTAGGCCACTACACACAATCTTGAGTAGCAGTGTGCCACTTGTACTAACTGGTAATAAATAGTTAAGTAATGTACAAAGTGTAGGTTATTACAATAAAAACTAGTTATGATATTATAACAATTCAAACTAGGCCACTACACACAATCTTGAGTAGCAGTGTGCCACTTGTACTAACTGGTGATGAATAGTTAAGTAATGTACAAAGTGTAGGTTATTACAATGTAAACTAGTTATGATATATAACAATTCAAACTAGGCCACTACACACAATCTTGAGTAGCAGTGTGCCACTTGTACTAACTGGTGATGAATAGTTAAGTAATGTACAAAGTGTAGGTTATTACAATGTAGACTAGTTATGATATTATAACAATTCAAACTAGGCCACTACACACAATCTTGAGTAGCAGTGTGCCACTTGTACTAACTGGTGATGAATAGTTAAGTAATGTACAAAGTGTAGGTTATTACAATGTAAACTAGTTATGATATTATAACAATTCAAACTAGGCCACTACACACAATCTTGAGTAGCAGTGTGCCACTTGTACTAACTGGTGATGAATAGTTAAGTAATGTACAAAGTGTAGGTTATTACAATGTAAACTAGTTATGATATTATAACAATTCAAACTAGGCCACTACACACAATCTTGAGTAGCAGTGTGCCACTTGTACTAACTGGTGATGAATAGTTAAGTAATGTACAAAGTGTAGGTTATTACAATGTAAACTAGTTATGATATAACAGCTCAAACTAGGCCACAACACACAATCTTGAGTAGCAGTGTGCCACTTGTACTAACTGGTGATGAATAGTTAAGTAATTTACAAAGTGTAGGTTATTACAATGTAAACTAGTTATGATATATAACAACTCAAACTAGGCCACTACACACAATCTTGAGTAGCAGTGTGCCACTTGTACTAACTGGTGATGAATAGTTAAGTAATGTACAAAGTGTAGGTTATTACAATGTAAACTAGTTATGATATAACAGCTCAAACTAGGCCATTACACACAATCTTGAGTAGCAGTGTGCCACTTGTACTAACTGGTGATGAATAGTTAAGTAATGTACAAAGTGTAGGTTATTGCAATGTAAACTAGTTATGATATAACAGCTCAAACTAGGCCACTACACACAATCTTGAGTAGCAGTGTGCCACTTGTACTAACTGGTGATGAATAGTTTAGTAATGTACAAAGTGTAGGTTATTACAATGTAAACTAGTT
>JAQJVL010004509.1:0-44240 GCA_035578905.1 Stictocephala bisonia
ATAATAATAATTTTTTTAATGCCTTCAAAACTAAGTGATTTTGTAAACACTTGAATCACTGGAAATCTCTTAAAAATCAACAAATGCCTGATTAAGATAACGAAGTCATAAACTCATTTAATTTGGAGACTTGTTGTCGATCACAATGTAATGTTTAGTTTGAAAAATTGCTACGAATACATGTTACAACTTTGTACCATGTCTCTTTATGTAGGCCTATAGTTACGTAAAAGACTTGATAATGTTAGATATTCTCTACAACAAAACAATATGAGAATATAAAATATTGATGTTTTTCATAAATATATTTTTGGAACCCCTTCTTCACCTTTGGAAGCGGTAGCAACATAATACCAGTTTCGTCATAAATATTTAACGCGCGTCAATACAGAGTTAGCTTATTATACAGAAGTTGGCAGCTTCCCCGTCACCTGCTTGAATAGCTAACTTTCTGGCGATTGAAATTTTATCCCGCTCAGAAAGGTAGGAGTGTCACGTTTCATTTGCGCTTCACAAAGTAACCTCCCAGGAATAATTTAGAGATTAATCGAGAAGAAATTCAATTTAAAGTTTTGATTAAAGAACAAGTTTGAAGGTAATGAGTGGCGCGTGACACTTGAGAGGAAGGGAAGACAGAAACGGTCAAGTTGTAGGCGTGCCTGCCGATATTCACTTTTCACAAACCACACTGTACATTGTCCACACAATTACTTGTCACTCAACCCACAACCCACATCGTCGCAGAACACTTCATTTGGTTTTGAATTAGCTGCCTCATCAATAAGCAATTGCTTCAACTTTCCCTCCGCTTTTTTCCATCAATCACTCGAGAGTTTTAAAATTATGTAAGCCTCTTGGCGTTTAATTTAAAAACATTTTTAATCTCTATCTTCAAAATCTCATTAAAAACGTAGTTGATGTTAATTGGTGTTGAAATATTTATAATTATTGTTATTTTCATTACAGTTATATTCAACCAATATTTAAAGTTCTCGTGGTTTTTAATTCATAAAAAAAATCATTTCAGTTTCAAAATGCGTTATGCAATATTTGATATCACTGTTGCTGAGCAAGACATTAGAATCGTTCTATTATAAGTAGTCCTCAACATGTTGAAAGACTGACTTGGCACGCGAGATATGCACGCTTCCTCAACTGACTCTATCAAACTGCACGTTCGTCATAATATTACTCTGATTGTGACAAGGTGCTGATTATCATCCTGATTATCTGAATACATGTTTAAGGTTCAGACTGTCTAATTTGACTAGACGTATAGCTTATAATGTATACTACAAATTAAATTACGCATAAAAAGTACAAATGTTTATAAAAGTTTAACTTTTATATGAAATTCAAGGCACTTGGGTTTGTACACATGACCACAACCTTAAAGTTAACTTGACTCACTTTCCTGTTTAAACGTGCTAAACCAGATAATATCTGTCTTGAAACGTGGAAACAGGGTACTAGGGCCCACTATGGTTGAAAGGTAAATACTACACATAGGACATGACTTGTTTCTCTTATAATCTATTTACCCACAAATTACAAATATTTATGTGTACGTGCCGTATTTATGTGTACGTGTAGTATTTATGTGTACGTGCCGTATTTATGTACACGTGTAGAATTTATGTGCACGTGCAGTATTTAAAATATCATTTCATGAGGCGTTACCATTTATTCAATTACCCAACAATTCTCATCATATTTTATTCTATGTCAATTGTTATTTCTCTGTCACGCCAACAATATTATTTACCTTGTATACTTGTAAGATGTATTTTAGGGGTAAATACGTAATCCTTTATTGCTAGAAAATGTAATAAATATACTTATTTTTTATTTTCTACTTAAATGATTTCATTTTATACTTTCAATAATAGTATTCGAGTACAGACAGATTCTGTACAGTTCAAAATGTTTTTAGTCTCGTTAAAAGAGTAAAATAATGATTAGAGAGTATAGTTGTTGTAAAATAAATTTAAAATATAGTATTGATGGTATTTAATGTAGACCTGAATTTGATGATCAAAGAGCAAAAATCACAAAGTAGGATTATCGTGGATTCTCTTGAGTCGACAATGGTTTTATTTTAATAACAAGATCATGCGTTGGTAACTTTATCAAATAAAATAATGTAAAAGTTGGGAAATAATATATGGTTCTTGATTATTATTTTTCAACTACAATAGTGACATTGCTCATATTGAAGAGAGCTAAAAATTACTCAAATAATCAGACTGAAACAGAAAAAAAATAGTTGCCCCTTTGGATACTTAATTGAGTTACATCCCAGTTTTAATTTAAAAAATTGCATAGTAAAGAACGTTATCTACAGATATAAAAAAACAACCAACTTTGAAATCTTCCTCAACCACTGCAATGTACCGGGCCAAAATTGGCAGATAGTGAAGAGAAACCACGTGGAGAAATAAAAAATTGAGCTGCCACGTCAAAGTATAAAGCCAATGTGATATTTATTATATTGTTGGCCCACTAACCTGTAATGGCTGGCTTTGGCAGGAGGCCAAGAAAACTCGTGAGAAATCACACAAAGAAGACTTGTCACGATACCTTTACTCACCCGAGTCTGACAGCTTTGGTTCACGAGCCACGTTAGGTTTACTTAAAAAATACTGACATCTCTTTTCACTTCCTTTTATCAATAAAGATATACTTTTTAAAGTAAAAAATGGAGCAATTATAGGCCTCAATAAGTTGTTTACATAAATTGGTATCTATGATATCTCCTATGAAACGTTAAAATAGAAAAAAGTTTGTTTAGAAAAAAATAAATAAAATACAACATTCAACAATAATGAAATACCTTTTAAGATCAAGATTGGACATGGATCCACTTAATTATGTTGTATTTCAAACAAATTTTAATGTCTGATTAGGAGCAGACTAATATGGGACTTTGAAGATAGCGTTACACAAAGACGCTGTAAATCACACAACATAACCAAGTTTATTTTCTTCACTTAATTATTAGATTTTTGAAGGCTGGATAGGGTTGGATACACTACGTTGTTACTATTGATTAGAATAGCAGTGGTTGTAAATTAAATAAAGTAACCCAACTTTGGACGTAAATAATGAAATACTGTTTTGTCACACATTTATAGTCATCTTAATTTTGTTTAGCACAATATCGGATGCCATGATTATAAATAAAAAGAAGTGACATTACATTAGCGTTTTTTCTATTTATTAACTTTAAAACAGCCTTTACACAAATTACATGAAATGTCATAGAAACAAGAAATAAAAAATCTACAAATAAACCATTGAATACTACAGTATCTACATGGACAATTGCCTGAAATTAGCAAAATGATGTACGGTAGGCTAAAGTCTTTCAATATTAATAACAGTTTTACTTAAGGTAAAAAAGGCTTTGCTATCTCAAAGTTCACGAACCTACTCCAGTCCTCTTGCCCATAATTTTTATAGTTAGTTATAAACAGATGTGCGATAATCTTTGATTGAGTGGCTAATATTCATTTAAATCACACAATCACACTAGGAATTTTTTGATCCAAAAAATTACAGACGACAATAATCACCAGCCCTTAAGGTAAAGGGACATTTCAGATATTGAAATGTGCTGTGTTGATAAGAAATATGAAACCAGCCTAAAATGTCGGTTGTACATAGTTACTTACAAAGTAAAAACTGGAGAACATTTTATTTCAAAAATATAAAATGTTTCATTTAACTCACAAGTTCCTTTGTAATGTACAGTAATTGGGTGCAATATAATCAATGACATTCTATAGTTAATTTCAATAAATTATATACAGCAATTTTTAAGAAAAAACTAAAACTACTTCTTCTTCTAAAATTATATAAAAATCGTTCCTACTGTGTTGCAGAAGTTTCAAAACATCTTATATCAGAAAATAAGAATAGCTCGTGAACGGGTTTAGCTAAACGTATTAAAGCTAGGCTCATATGACAGAAATAATGCGAATCCAAAACTATGTTCATAGGTAAGGTCAAATGAGTATTAACTTAGAAGGAAAGCTACTCCTACAATTTAGTTAGCTGGAATTTTGGAGTATTTTATTATCACTATAACTTGGTCACGACTCATCAGACGTTAATTTTGAAAACAAAACACCATTCAGAGTAGGAATGTCATTATTCTAACCGCTCTACTGTATCATTCTCAAGTTATTGTATTACAAGATATTTATAAACTTCCATATCTCGGCGACATAACACCAAAAAAACTATTAAGCAACCTACCTATATACACACTATCCTGTTTTTGGTAAATTATAGTATCGTTTTTATCAACAGAAACAGTTTATTTGAAAGTAAAAAATATGAATTTTTTGCCAAAAAAGCTTCATATAAATTTTGAAAGAGAACATAATTCTTAGTTTTTGCTAAAAAAATCACCCTGTATAATCAAATTGATCAATTTTCTATGGGAAACCTTGTATCATTTTCAAAAATGTTGTAAATTTTGTAAGTAAAATATGAAACAAAAATAAATTGGTAAATGAAAATGTTCTCCCGCTGTACTTACAAACTAATTTCAATGATACTTTTAAGCAATATATAAAGCTTACAATTGTATTTTATGGATGTAGGTATATCTTAGTTTATTAACTTTTAAAACTACTTTAGAAACATTGTTATTCTAATTTCTATTACCTAATATCTTAAAAGTGGACGAGAAGAGTAAAACCAAAAACTGCCTTAAACATTCGTCCTTGGACCAAAAAAATAACAAAAGGGTCAGAGACAGACCATCAGATATACTGTTGCTTTAACGAAGTGTGTTAATTAGACAGGGTGTCAATGTGTGAGATAATTAGTACATACACAAAGTGAGACGAGACCTCCCACTGCCGAGTGAGATAGTAACGGTGCCTGGCACGTCAAACTGTAAACTTGAGGCAATCGATTGTCTTCACCGACTCGTCCCTGTGGTTTAACGATGTGTGTAAATTAGACAGGGCGTCAATGTGTGAGGTAATTAGGACATACACAAAGTGAGACGAGACCTCCCACTGCCGAGTGAGATAGTAAAGGTGCCTGGCACGTCAAACTGTAAACTTGAGGCAATCGATTGTCTTCACCGACTCGTCCCTGTGGTTTAACGATGTGTGTAAATTAGACAGGGCGTCAATGTGTGAGGTAATTAGGACATACACCTCCCACAGAGTGAGATGAGACCTCCCACTGCCGAGTGAGATAGTAAAGGTGCCTGGCACGTCAAACTGTAAACTTGAGGCAATCGATTGTCTTCACCGACTCGTCCCTGTGGTTTAACGATGTGTGTAAATTAGACAGGGCGTCAATGTGTGAGGTAATTAGGACATACACCTCCCACAGAGTGAGATGGGACCTCCCACTGCCGAGTGAGATAGTAAAGGTTCCTGGCACGTCAAACTGTAAACTTGAGGCAATCGATTGTCTTCACCGACTCGTCCCTGTGGTTTAACGATGTGTGTAAATTAGACAGGGCGTCAATGTGTGAGGTAATTAGGACATACACCTCCCACAGAGTGAGATGGGACCTCCCACTGTCGAGTGAGATAGTAACGGTGCCTGGCACGTCAAACTGTAAACTTGAAGCAATCGATTGTCTTCACCGACTCGTCCCTGTGGTTTAACGATGTGGTGTAAATTAGACAGGGCGTCAATGTGTGAGGTAATTAGGACATACACCTCCCACAGAGTGAGATGGGACCTCCCACTGCCGAGTGAGATAGTAAAGGTGCCTGGCACGTCAAACTGTAAACTTGAGGCAATCGATTGTCTTCACCGACTCGTCCCTGTGGTTTAACGATGTGTGTAAATTAGACAGGGCGTCAGTGTGTGAGGTAATTAGGACATACACCTCCCACAGAGTGAGACGGGACCTCCCACTGCCGAGTGAGATAGTAAAGGTGCCTGGCACGTCAAACTGTAAACTTGAGGCAATCGATTGTCTTCACCGACTCGTCCCTGTGGTTTAACGATGTGTGTAAATTAGACAGGGCGTCAATGTGTGAGGTAATTAGGACATACACCTCCCACAGAGTGAGATGAGACCTCCCACTGCCGAGTGAGATAGTAACGGTGCCTGGCACGTCAAACTGTAAACTTGAGGCAATCGATTGTCTTCACCGACTCGTCCCTGTGGTTTAACGATGTGTGTAAATTAGACAGGGCGTCAGTGTGTGAGGTAATTAGGACATACACCTCCCACAGAGTGAGATGGGACCTCCCACTGCCGAGTGAGATAGTAAAGGTGCCTGGCACGTCAAACTGTAAACTTGAGGCAATCGATTGTCTTCACCGACTCGTCCCTGTGGTTTAACGATGTGTGTAAATTAGACAGGGCGTCAATGTGTGAGGTAATTAGGACATACACCTCCCATAGAGTGAGATGAGACCTCCCACTGCCGAGTGAGATAGTAACGGTGCCTGGCACGTCAAACTGTAAACTTGAGGCAATCGATTGTCTTCACCGACTCGTCCCTGTGGTTTAACGATGTGTGTAAATTAGACAGGGCGTCAATGTGTGAGGTAATTAGGACATACACCTCCCACAGAGTGAGATGGGACCTCCCACTGCCGAGTGAGATAGTAACTGTGCCTGGCACGTCAAACTGTAAACTTGAAGCAATCGATTGTCTTCACCGACTCGTCCCTGTGGTTTAACGAGGTGTGTAAATTAGACAGGGCGTCAATGTGTGAGGTAATTAGGACATACACCTCCCACAGAGTGAGATGGGACCTCCCACTGCCGAGTGAGATAGTAACGGTGCCTGGCACGTCAAACTGTAAACTTGAGGCAATCGATTGTCTTCACCGACTCGTCCCTGTGGTTTAACGATGTGTGTAAATTAGACAGGGCGTCAATGTGTGAGGTAATTAGGACATACAACTCCCACAGAGTAAGATGGGACCTCCCACTGCCGAGTGAGATAGTAACGGTGCCTGGCACGTCAAACTGTAAACTTGAGGCAATCGATTGTCTTCACCGACTCGTCCCTGTGGTTTAACGATGTGTGTAAATTAGACAGGGCGTCAATGTGTGAGGTAATTAGGACATACACCTCCCACAGAGTGAGATGGGACCTCCCACTGCCGAGTGAAATAGTAATGGTGCCTGGCACATCAAACTGTAAACTTGAGGCAATCGATTGTCGGACTGAGTCACAGCAACTCTTCCCTGTGATTTACTGCTTTATATATCTGTAAAGTGGCCTCACCACTTGTAAGACTAGACCGTCTTGAAGGATGTTGGTTTGCTGTTACACTAACAACTGTAATCTACAAACTTTATTTTAATACAGAAGAAGCAGATACAGAAGGTTTACTGGATATGGAACAATACAACAGGTAAGTCATGGGATCTGCTTATTACGTGGTTTTATGTAATAACTAGACAGAGGTATAGAGAAATTGTATGATACTTTTCTTTAATATTAACCTAAACCCTTAATTAAGAAGTTACGAAATCATAATTCAGTAAAGCTACTTTGTGTGTTATAATAACACTGCAATGGATTAGTTTTGAATATGCAATTCACAACGAATTTGTTTGACAAAAATTTATTAAAATAAACTGAACCCCTATTTGTGCGTGCGTACATACATAATCACACCTTTTCACTAATTATTGTGATGAAAATTGTTTTTAGATACGTATTTTATTTTCAAACACTAGCAGAACTGCAAAAATATGAACCGTAATCTCCCTGGAGGTCTCTGAACACAAAGGAGTTAAGTATAAATACTTTGTACAATTTTGGTTAGGTTATAGTAAAAAGGCATGGCGAAAATATCACTACTAATTATTATTTCTATGTGGTGTTTTGTGTAATCGTCGATTAGGTTTTTACCGTCTTATTTTGTATTGTATTATATAACGTCGTCATAACGGACGTCACATTAAGGCATAGTTTAAAAGGGAATGTTTATTAACTTATGTAGCTATCGAAATTATCTACACGACTATTTCAAATCACCCAAAAGTAGTTTGATTGGGTAGATTTTAAATGTTTAACAAATACTACGAAAATTGTAATATCTTTGTAGATGAAGATATTATATTAATATACCTTGAAGATGAGATAGACATGTTAGAGAGACGAAGTAGGCTAAGAGTAAAAGGGATAATATTTTCAACAAGTAACGACAGTTTTAGTATCTTCCACTTACTTATATAGTGAGTAATTAATACAATTTACTACATATAGATAGTGTTAATAAACTAGAGTAAAACAAGTTCACACTGCAGGAGTGGACAAGGATGGGAAGAAGTCCTGAATAAGAGCACGTGGGAAATCTTGGTCGTGCTCGTCAATCTTTAACGGCATAGCTCTTGAAAGCTCTCACCCCCTCCCTTTATTCCAGGCATATTTTCAAAGCGACTCGTAACAGTTTTTCTCCTCTCAGTTTTACATTGTGTTTAATAATCCATAAACCATTATATTGCGTTTTAGAAGGTTTTCTTTGTATTTCTAAGAATTGTTATGAGATAGCGTTCCCCGCAGAGTAACCCATAAAGCTGTAATCTTCTAAAAGCTTTTATGTTAAGCAATATTGATTTCATATTCACATTTTAGAGGCATGATTTAAAAGGATAACAGTGTATTTTTGCGTACTCACAAATCATAAGATGTTACTACATTAGTTATGATATATTTGATTTGTAAAGAGAAATTACTCAATTTAGGCTATATATGCGTATTACTAACTCGGGGAATAATCCGAATAGTGATTATATCCCGACGTCAGGACAACTAAAGCAACTTTGAATGAGTATGGAATCCAAACCACGTAATATTGGTCTAAATAGTAGTTTGATTCAAACCATTAGAAAATGGTTCTGTCGCTGTAAATAATACACAATCTCCTTTTTTACATGTTTGAATCAATATAAATACGCGTATCTCTTTACTTATAATAACCAAGACTAACCAAAAGTTGTAAAATGTTGTAGTCTAGTTCGTATAGTGAAACTTTGCTACAATAATAACAGTAACAGTTTTTGCGATAAAAGAAATTACAAAATTATAAAGTTCAGAACATAACACAGATAAAATAACATGTAAATTAATAGCCAATTTACACAAAAATGAATTATAAAAAGCCAATCCGGACATACGATGAATGAAGCAACTGGAACTAACAAATTATATGAAATGTTAGTCCAAATAATATAAATAGTTATGATTACTTCTGTAAAAAATTAATATACAAATATTATATGGAGAATCATAGCTTATGAGATGGTATGTTGACATTTAGTTCGTGATTAACTTTATGTAAAATATATTTTTTCTTCCACTGATCAGATTATTCATTAGTGTCATAGAAATTAACATAAAAAAGGAAGAATTAGTTTTAAAACTAAAGAATGCCAACCAAAAAACAGAACCTGAAAACCTAAATGTAATATTTTGATCTTAATATTTACAAACTTCCGTTCTTCATCCTCTTGTATTTTAAAATAACACAAATTTTTACAAGTAAACTCTTCCTTTAGATTTACTTCAGCAATTCTCGGTCAGAATGGATGGCAGCGAGTAATTGTAATTTGATCTTTGAGCTGTGCAAAGGAAATACTAAGCCCGCCTCCGCCTTCAAGCCCGCATCCATCATTGTCAGCTTTATTGGCTCGATATGTCATCGAGAGGCACTCGAGTGCTGGACTCAGTAAAACATTACACTCTTTCAATATCACGGGAAAACATAATCCTACTAGTAGATAATCTATTTAACGAGGATCTTTATTGATTGTTTTAGGATTTTATTTGTAATTGAATAATATCGTATCATACTTTAACACATGCAGGAGCAACTTCAATAAATTGTTGTATACATCAGAATAAAAAATACCAATTCATTTGAACAACTATAGGCCTACGTAATACACAATTACTCGTCGGATAGCTATTGGTTCACTGAACAGAAGAAAACTCTTTAAAACATAAAAATACAAATTACGAAACAAATTCATTGGAACAACTATAAAAATACACAATTACTCGTGGGATAGCTATTGGTTCACTGAACAGGAGAAAACTCTTTAAAACATAAAAATACAAATTACGAAACAAATTCATTGGAACAACTATACGTAATACACAATTACTCATGGGATAGCTATTGGTTCACTGAACAGGAGAAAACTCTTTAAAACATAAAAATACAAATTACGAAACAAATTCATTGGAACAACTATACGTAATACACAATTACTCATGGGATAGCTATTGGTTCACTGAACAGGAGAAAACTCTTTAAAACATAAACATCATTAAATCAACTTATTCCTTAAGATTACCTTCATTATCTATATCTATAAAAGGCGATTCCTTAATATTGCCTTCATTATCTATATCTATAAAAGGCGATTCCTTAATATTTCCTTCATTATCTATATCTATAAAAGGCGATTCCTTAATAT
Organism: Stictocephala bisonia; assembly: GCA_035578905.1. Taxonomy (NCBI): domain Eukaryota; kingdom Metazoa; phylum Arthropoda; class Insecta; order Hemiptera; family Membracidae; genus Stictocephala; species Stictocephala bisonia. The sequence goes on from JAQJVL010004509.1 coordinate 10,433, forward strand.
TTCCTTCATTATCTATATCCATAAAAGGCGATTCCTTAATATTTCCTTCATTATCTATATCTATAAAAGGCGATTCCTTAATATTTCCTTCATTATCTATATCTATATAAGGCGATTCCTTAATATTTCCTTCATTATCTATATCTATAAAAGGCGATTCCTTAATATTTCCTTCATTATCTATATCTATAAAAGGCGATTACTTAATATTACCTTCATTATCTATATCTATAAAAGGCGATTCCTTAATATTTCCTTCATTATCTATATCTATAAAAAGCAAATCCTTGGCTGACTCGATAATCACTAATTCTTCCACTTCCCTACTCTTACATAGCTGTACTTATATTGTTTTACGGTTAACCTACTATTATTTTTAGTCAAAAGTCACATGCCGAGGCCGAGGTGTATAGAACCCAGTGGGCGCTGGGATGGGCACGCGAAGCGTGCATGTAAAACACAAGTTAATCTTAATAAATACTAAACAACCAAGTGACCAAATGGAAAACAGTGCATAATTTATTCTTTTCGAAAAGAGGCTAGAGAATAAATTTCCCAAATACAACGATATGAATGATGTTATCAACATAATTTTAACCAACTTTGAAATATAAAACACAACGACTCATAGATAGAAAGATTCAAGATATTTGTTGAGTGAGTTTGTGCCTATGTCTAGAAACGATTAATGTAATTAGTCAATAATAACAGTGACCATAGCCTAATCTTCAACAAATACTACGTATATAAGCAAGCAATTGGTAAATAAATTACTGCAATTACAATTTAAATCATTGCTTGTAGGAAAAGTAACCTTTATTGGATGGATTTATTCCTTCTGCCATGTAATTTAACTCCCCTTGAAAAAGAAAGAATAAAACAATCATTCATAATGCACATGGTTCGCAGGCTTGTATATGAGCTTTAACGACCGACGCCCAGTTGAAGATTCAAACCTTGGAAATACATTGTGGCAATCAGGCATTATGCCGATGCTCATTCATTGAGCCGGCTATTTTACTTTTACGACTAATTGGGTGTTCAATATTGAAATAATAAAAAAATAATAATGAGGCATTTATAGTTTTTATACAACTGGACTCAGTGTCACCTTTTCATTGTATTGTCTTTTAATTCATTTATAAACAATTCATTTATAAACTAAGTTGGGAATTTTGTAACAGAGTTTCCCTTGAGACCTACCTAACCTAACAATGTGTCGCTTTTTAGCCTATATATATACTTCTATTTAACACATTTCCATTAGAGTATTGGCAATATAATTTATTTTAGGAACGAAGAAAACATATGATTATATAGGTATAAGAAGTGTAACTGCGCGAGAGTAGGTTGCGGTGGGGCAGGCCGCTAGAGAGTCGGCTGTCTCCATCCTCCCCCGCTCTAGTGGTACCCCGCAAATTTATACTGCCAATAAACGTGACAGTGACGTAATGTTTGTGTACAGCTGTAGCAATAGGACGGGTAGAACTGTGCAACTTGGTATGTTTGATTTGGAGAAGGCATCAAAAGACATGGTTCACGAATTAATTCATCTTTCCTCCTTGCAAAAATAACCAAGGAGGAATCTGTTTCAGTCTTGGTCAGACATCGTGTCAGTGAAATTACATGGTAATATCCGAAATGGTGGTCTCGCCAATGACCTTCTGGGCTGTGTTGTTCATGGCGATAATTTAATATCAAATGTACATGCATTTAGATATTAGAGTAAATAAATTGTACACTAGATAGTAACATGGTTTGAATTTTACTTTAATTCAGCATATAACTTATGCATCGAAGTTTATTTCGATAGATTTTGAAGTATCGATATCGTTATTGGTCTATTTTCAGCTTGAATTGACGATAAAGGTGGGATTCCATAAAAAAATGATCGGATAAAATAACACATATACTTGAAATTTCAATGACATGTGGTATAAAACCAATACCTTCGAATATGTAATTCTCCAATATTGCTGAATAAAAATTATATTTGACATAATACTTGAAATGAAATGAAATATATTATCAATAAAATTAAATATATTACCGAGTTCAATACAATGATCCGTTTCGAAATGGGCTCTGTCCGTGTCTAATTAAATCATTAAATTATTTTCAAATTATAATAACTCAAAAACTGTTTATATAAATATTGAAAACAACATACTCGTAGCATTTTTATGTATAAATGAATGATATATAATATTTCTGACAATCGTTGCAAAAATAACGGTAAAACTTCGCCAATTTGCATTGGCAAGACGCGTAATGCATCTTGTGCTAAGCAGTGAGTGGGTTGATTGCTGCTACCCTTATTTCCTACTATTTTTTTAATGGATCATATTTATAACATATCTTTCAGAAATTGTGCAGAGATTCGATTCAACTGCACAAAATTAAATAGTGAGATGTCATACGTTTATTTATCAAAACACACTTCACTGCTTGGTCCAAATGTAGATTATCTGACACGGTAAAACGTAATTCGGGTGTAGGCGGCACCCGGCCCCTAATCCATTAGGATATAACCACAGATATGTGTTTTACACGCAGGTAGATTACAGGTTGCTGACACGTGCAGTTTGGGTCCCGACAACCGGTTGTTTCACTTTATAATTGGACTGGCCAACAGTTCCTGCCCACACTACACTGTGTTCAACCGGAAGTAACTATTTATTGTGGTTTGGAAACCGTATGGTAAGATAGCAGTAGCTTGCTTTACAGGATTTCAATTGGTCTGGCCAACAGTTCCTGCCTACACTACACTGTGTGCTACCGGAAGTAACTATTTATCGTTGTTTGGAAATTGTTTCCTACCATAGTTTTCAACTGGGCTATGAGTGGGTGGGTGGGTCATCAACATTTTACATGGCTGTGCGGGCCATTAACACTGGCGGCACATTTTATCTGTATTATGTGGGTCCTATGGACTAACAAGTATTACAGTCTATAGAAATAGCCGAAACTAGTGTAGGTTGCTACTTTTTGCTATCTGCATCTTCTCCAATTACACGATCCACATAGCAGAGTTGGTAAAATTATATGATCATGAATTCGGTAAATAATAAATGACCTACATATGTTAACATGTAATGTAGAGGCAGATAAGTTCCTGGCATATTGTATTATATAATATAAAAGTATCCTGGTAAAAACTCCATCAAGGACTCTCATCTATAATGTGCACAATTGTTAGGTTCATAACTAACCTAACAATATTGGCACTGAACACCGTCACTATCAAATAGATTCCAATCGGCCTACTTACTTGAGCACGCCTACTTGTATCTGTTTTATTGAAAGATGACAAACATCACAGAAAGAGAACTTTTTAAATTGTATAAATCGGACAAAAGAGTATGTATTCCTGTGGGCCCTTCATATACAACATAGTATCACGGAAAGTAAAGCTGACCTGCCATATTGTTGTGAGGAAGAAGTGAAAAACATTGGTCACGTGGTTCTGACCCCCAAATTATGCAGATTTTACTGCATCGTTCGAATGGCCCCTCTACTTCTCATAGTGGAACTTAACTATTTCTTTTCTGTGCTCGCTAGTTCAAGAAAATATCAACGTCTTTATCATACACTCTATTAATTGAGTGCCCAGTTTTTCTCCTATCTATTGCTATATGCAACATCCACGTGTATGAGAAACATTTTAACTCATTCCCTCGGGAAATGTAGCTCGGACAAACGTCATCGCGCAAAACCAGTTACGTTCGCGCCTACAGGGACACTCCTCAGACCTCGTGGTTATTATTAGTTGCGGGATAAACAACTATACGCATAAGGAACACCCCTTTAACGTGTTACTTAATAGGCTCTATTTCACAACCCGAGGTGGAGTGGCGCCGATCATAGAGTTCCGAATGAGCCCGCACCTACCAAGGCACTCCCAGTCTCCTTGTAGTAGTGTCATTCGCGGCTATACAACTATACAAAGAGATAATGACGACCTGCATCATCTCTGAGGCGGTACTATGTGACGTCTCACGCTATTATTACTCTAGCAGATATCTGGTAACAGTCGTCACATGTCAAAGCAAGCCCTTCTAATTAAAAAACAAACTTGAGAGATTTTAGAGGGTCAAGTGGTTCCTTTCTTGAATAAATGTCTCATATTACAGGCGATTCTCTACACACAGTAGCTGCCAGAAATAGGTTATGTAACTCAATAAATATACAGAGTGAGTTTTAAGTCAGTTACCTCCCCCCTAACATGTTTGCACAGTTTATACAAGATTTGCTTTTTGAATAAGCCATTAAATCAACCCTCACTACATTTAGAGTTATTCAAGTCATTAGGGATCACTTGAGGTCCAAGATCTAGGAGGCAACTTCATTCAAAATTTAAAATAGGGATTCATTTTATATGTCATTTAACACAGCCATTTTAAGCTAAAAACGATAGCGGAATCATATTTCAAAAAGGATGTGACATTCTTTAGTTTTTGGTTAGTTTATTTTATTGGTCGTCTTCCTAAATCAAATGGATTATTCATGGCTAAAACAAAACCTAACTTATGTTTTTACTGTGTTTTTTGCTCAATCTATGAACACTTAGTTTTGATTCGAAAAATATACAGGCAATTACCAATCCAATATATTTAAAAAGTTTTTTAAATAAAGGTAAAATTATACTATAATTAACATTATATAATATATTATTATGATTAATTATATTATATAGTAATTAAAGATCAATACATGCTTTTTTAAATCTGATTTCACTATTATTTTTAGCTTGAAATGGCGGTGTTAAACAGCGTATAAAATAACCATTTAAACATTTAAAGTTAACTCCTAGATCTTGGACCCCGAGTGATCACTAATAACATTGAAACCCTAAATTTAGTGTTGGTTAGTATTAATTTAATGGCATATTATAAAAGCAAATCTCTAATAAATTGTGGAAATAAGTTAGGGATTAACTGATTTAAAACTCACCCTGTATAGAAAGCCTTTCAGTTGCAGAAGATAACTGGTAATATTTATTTAGTTTTTTTAATAAATGTTTTATTTTTTTAATAATTGTTCAGAAATTAGCCAAAGGTAACATTAATTAACACATTTATTATTTATGTATCAAATATACGAGTTAAAACTCTTGAAATTACAATAATTCGCTTAATTTGCTCACACTAAGTAGTTAAAGTTACCATTTCGTGAGGTAAAGTTACCATTTCGTGAGGAAAAGTTACCATTTCGTGAGGTAAAGTTACCATTTCGTGAGGTAAAGTTACCATTTCGTGAGGTAAAGTTACCATTTCGTGAGGCAAAGTTACCATTTCGTGAGGTGAAGTTACCATTTCGTGAGGTAATGTTACCGTACACGTTTATTTTTTAAAGAGACAGCACACAATAATTAATATTTGAATAGCCTGCATGTAGCCCGCATGCTTTGACATCTCTTGTTAACTCCATTAATTTAGTCCTGCCTTTTTTATGCGGGCTTGGTTGTTCATTTTACAACTGTGTAAATATTCTACAATAACAATAGGTACTCGTAAATACCAAACCAAACCCGATTCCATATAAATCGCTTAGAGGATTCACTGTATATCGTTATTTACACAAATTGAACCGAAGCATTCCACAAAACGGATATTGTAAATTAATACAGACAGTTAATACAGCCCTGTATGTGTACAATATTATACCGTATATTGAAAGTATGTGAAGCAAATAATTCTTGTAGAATACATTACTTGAAGTGATGTATCTATCCAGAGTAAGCTAACCAACAGTATCCAATAGACTACATTCGACGAACCTTCTTGTTTGTGACTCAAAATGTTCAAACAATTTCTGAATAAACAGATGATGGCCCAATACGGTGGAATTAAAGTATCGCCCTAGGCCCTTCAGCGGATGGTTATAAACACGCGGGCTGTCGATTAAACCAACCACTGTAAACTGTTCCGAAGGGGAGCAAACAGTTTTATGACAAGCTTTAAAACAAGGCTGAGTAAAAGAGAAAGAGTTAACAGCTTTGGTAGCAAGCACCATAAAACATGGACGACTTCACTGAGTGCATCAAACTAGTAGCGAACGTTACTGCTGAGCAAGTTTCATTACAGAAAAATGGTAACAAATAGAAAAACAAAATAGTGGACAAATAGAAAATAAAAATAAAAACCAAACAGTCTTTAACCTATTTACTATTCACTTAATTATTGTTAATATTTATAGTTTAAGACTTACGTTCATCTAGCACTGATTGATGTCCAAAAAGTTGCTTGAATTGATTCTGAAAAAATATTTAAATTATTAAAGTCAAAGAATATACAGTATACGAGATATAAAAAATGTATTAAATACTATTCTAAAAAGCATAATTATTGGGAAATTTCATCATAGATATTGTTTGTTATTCATAATATAAGTTTATTTTAACTATGGAGAGTTGTACAGTTTGAAAAAAAAAAACCTAACCTACATTTACATCCAACTATTACCTTCTACCCAACAAAAGGTTCCAACAGTATTAAATTTAAAAATAAAAAACACATGGCATTATGTATTAAATTATAATTCTACTTTACAGTAAATTAAATATAAGTATGATAATATTGACATTCTCGTAATATTTAATGGGAAAGTTTAAGAGAGAACATATCAGAACTAACCTTGTCATTTAATATAATATTGGCCTATGTTACTACATCTAGTGTTAATTAAATAGTATAACTTATTTCCTTACTGAAAGGCATTTTTATCCTCAATGATAATGACTTTATACAGAAAATAAATCTTTAATATCATAGCTAAAGTAAAAAACTTAATCATAATGGCATATTGAGATAGGGTTCATGGAACATTCATGATAGTTCTAAACAGAATAAATTGTCGTTATTTTCCATTGTTAAAGTTCAAGATAACTTTACTTGAATTCCTAGGTTTATGAAATTTTGATCTGTTTTGAAACAACTGTTAAAATTATTGTCCTTGTTCATTGTTTCCGTAATGCTTTAATATACTATTGTTTTATATGCAGTTAAAATTAATGTGCTCCACTGATATGATCATTTAATTCTCCCGCTAATTCGTGAAAGAGTTAAATTTATAAAATACAGCAAAGTGTTTTGTAAATTAAAAAACAAAATGATAATATTAAATTGGAAATATGATTACTAAACATAATAATAATAAATTGAATGAAACAAACTACAAAATAAAACATACATTTTATAAAATTTTGACCTTTTTGTACAAAGGTAATTTTAGACATCTTCATTTGTAAATTTTCGAAGCTCATGGGTGATGAACAAGAATTGTTGTTATATTTTTGTGAATATTTTCAACAGTTTTTCTGAATAAGGACATCGTATGTAACGATTATGAATCTACCTGGGATTCCATGCATTTAAATAATACACAATGTAGTACTGTAGTTAGCATTGAATGTAATATTAATTGATCCATATTGTATTAAGGGCAGTCCAACATGAAAAATATTATTTTTTTTTTATTTTTGAATTTTTATTGGTTAGTATTCTTTGAAAATTTCTCTTTACAATGGTATACAACACTTTATAATTAAAAATTTGCAATGTCCTTAAAAAAATAAATATGTAGGACAAGATTTCTTTTTTAGGTTAAAAAGCTTTTTATTACAAGATTTCTACCTAAAACAACGCACCAAAGAGTTGTTCGCATAATGGAGGGATATTTTCTATATATTATACACAAGGTATATTTCATTGTGTGTGGTTGGTCACCCTGACAACATCTCTACAGCTGACGTCTGCTTTATTGCATCCAAATGACTGTCTGTTTGTGTTGCTATGGTTATGTTTAAAGTTTGAAGTTGTAATTTGTGTTGTGATTACAAGTTTGTGTACTATTTTTTACTGTAATTAGCTATTTAGAATAGTAGTTGAAATGGGAAATAAGAAGAAGGTGGGGAACAAGCGGAAGTGCTATAAAACTATTAGAGTTCACAGCAAAGCAAGTGCAGGGGAATCTAGGCCTAGGCCTAGTTCAAGTGTAACATCTAAGCCTATTTCAAGCTCTAAAAAAATTTAATCCAAACTTATCTTATTATACAGAAAAAATAGCTCTCTTCAGTATGATATTGTTGATTTCAAGCAGTTGACAAGTGTTCTTAGTGAAGTAGCTGTTTGTAGGTTTTGTCATGAACCTCAGGTTTTAGCCGGTTTGGCAGTCGAGTTTGGTAATTTTTTTGCATTTCTCGAAACTCGTTAGTTTTTAATCTTTCGGAACACATATCTCCCAAACTAAAAGTCCTATGGTGATGACATTTTCACATGTTGTTCTTAGAACTATAATCTAATTCCTCCCGGAAGGTTTTCTTAAAATGTCAATTAAATTCCATGTTACAAAATAAAATAATTTTAAAAAATGCCAACAAATTTAGTATTTAAATTTTTTTTGCAAAAAAAATTTTAAATGACTTTTACTAAATAAGCTCATGGTAGGAACTAGGCAAGGAAGTCCTCTTTCAAATAAAAAAAATTATGATCCTATCTCTGATAGATCCTGAGAAATATGTTCCAAAGTTAACATTACGCTCTTATGGGAGTCGGACTGCCCTTAAATCAACAACTAAAGTATGCTTTTTCTCTTCTAAGATTTCCCTTCACCAGAAAGGGCGCAACCAACTGAGTCCAAAACGTTAGTTAAAATTTATCTCCATGATAACGATGGTAATTTTCCTCAATAATTACACCATCCCTGCATTAAATCCTTTCGGTCTCAGGTTTTTAAATACTTCAAATACATTGAGTACTTTACGGTTGAGTGAAAGCGAGGATTTATTAGTCATAATTCCACCTTACGTAATGACAGCTAGGCCTATATAACGTTCTGGGGAATATATCGGACGGGTTGGAGCCATAGCAGCGAGGACTGGGTAGTCTTAGCTCCACCTTTCATGAAGTCAGCTACATACCGTTCTGGAGGATATATCGCACGGATCGGAGCTGTAGCAGCGAGGACTGGGTAGTCTTAACTCCACCTTTCATAAAGTCAACTACATATCGTTCTGGAGGATATATCGGACGGATCGAAGCCATAGCAGCGAGGACTGGGTAGTCTTAGCTCCACCTTTCATGAAGTCAGCTACATATCGTTCTGGAGGATATATCGGACGGGTCGGAGCCATAGCAGCGAGGACTGGGTAGTCTTAGCTCCACCTTTCATGAAGTCAGCTACATTTCGTTCTGAACTATATATCAGACGGATCGGAGCCATAGCATCGAGGACTGAGTAGTCCTAGCTCCACCTTTCATGAAGTCAGGTACATATCGTTCTGGAGGATATATCGGACGGGTCGGAGTCAAGCAGCGAGGTCTGAGAGTCGTAGCTCAACCTTTCATGACGTCAGCTACATATTATTCTGGAGGATATGGTGGACGGATCGGAGCCATAGCAGCGAAGACTTGGCAGTCCTAGCTCCTGACCACGATATGAAGTCAGCTACATATCGTTCTGGAGGATATATCGTACAGGTCGGAGCCGTAGCAGCGAGGACTGGGTAGTCTTAGCTCCACCTTTCGTGAAGTCAGCTACATATCGTTCTGGAGGATATATCGGACAGGTCGGAGCCGTAGCAGTGAGGACTGGGTAGTCTTAGCTCCACCTTTCATGAAGTCAGTTAAATATCGTTCTGGAGAATATATCGGACAGGTCGGAGCCATTGCATGACGATATATGGCCGAGGTTAGGAGAGGTACCGTGGCCACAATACAATGGTACGTCTGTTGTCTTCCAAACTGCTATTTTCCCAATGTCACGTTTATTGAGGTTGATAACTCAGTGATCTCTGGTGTCCTCTCCACTCACCATACATGCGCGAGCTACAAACTGCCAAGCGGTAAGATTTTTATTTAAACTCAGCTTCATTTTCCCTGTTCTGTTCCAATCAATTAAAAAACTGGATCAGTACACTACCCAGTTTCCCCATTGTTCACAAAACTTAGTTTTTAAAAAGGCTTTCAAAATCGCTTTATATTGTATAAAAGGCTACATTAATCCATTATTATTTATTTTGAACTCACAACTATATATTTTAGAACGATCGGTGAGTATATATAAATATGTAGTTATTCTACGCGACTTATTAAAAAAACAATCACTTTACGGCTTCTAACTCAGATGTCTTAAAGTTTAGCAATGAAATTAATATAATTTACAATGATAGAACATGAGTTTACATGCGTCTTGCAGTTTCAGTTTTGATTGTAGTTTAATCCATAGACGTACACATTTTGTGATTATTATTCAATAATTTAACAACATGAGATTAAATGTCCAAAATCAGTTTAGTTAAAAAAGTAACCATTATCAGATATACTTTAGAAAATGAATTCAGAGAGCATTTAAATATACGCTAAAATTAACTGTTACCTTATCACTACGGGATACTTCAGTTTATTACAGTGTTAAATAAACTCAGAGTTTTTCTTGTATCGTTCTGTAGAACACTCACCTACATATATGCATACTGCAGTATGCATTGACAGATGAAATGTAGATTTACCAATCCATACACTTTGAGTGAGGGCCAGATGTACGCCTATGAAGAGGGTTATAATATATATATTATATATATATATATATATATATATATATATATATATTATATAGTTTAGAAATTTATCCTTTGATTGTCATGCATTTATTAGATATGTCATTTAATGTTTACAGTACAAATTTAAGCCATAAATTAATTAAAATTTCATTATTTCAGAATTTATCTAATTGGTCGGTAGCGTAGTTGGTTCAATACCAGCTTCATGTGCTAAAGGTTGTCAGTTCGATCCCAATCAGAGTCATAATACATTTTGAGAAGGATCAGCTGATAACCACCGGCTGTTCATTTGTCATTGGGCTATTAATTAATGACACTTTCTAAGGAATAGTCGGCTTTAGTTTGTAACAATGACTACATTCGCTCATCAACACTCATCACTCTCATTCGAAATCCATATTCGCCCATATCTTGACGATCGGCTTCTTATGAATAAATAAAAATTAAAAAAAAAATAAAATAAATCTCATTAACAGTAGAAATGTTTACTGGAAAAACTCCTCTGTCTATTTTTGTTATTGAATGGGGAGATTCCACTATAATGTCTGATATTGTTTAGGTAAAATTAAGTCACAAACATAAATGCATTTTTTAGCTGGTTTGAGAGGATAGTTTTTTATTTTAAAAAATTGTTAAAGGACTTGTAGTATAAAACAACAATAAAAGGTACACAGGACATAAGTTGTACATGAATCAAAAAACATGGGCAGTCTATAAAATTATTAACTATCAAATAAATGCAGCTAATTTATTTTATATGTTGAGAAGTTTTAGAAAAGAATCAAACCGAAGAAATAAGAAACATTCCTATTTAAGAACATAACTAAAAGGCCTACGGAGGTTATAAAATAAAATAACTGCCATTTCCCCGGGAACAACATTATTTAAACGTAATATATTCATAAGATGTGCTATCGCAGGAGCGTAGCGCACCTGAAACAGAACAATTTCATTATTTAGCAGGAGACAGATGGGGCGGTAAAACTTATTGTTTGTATGGGCTCCAGTGGCATCTCCAGGATTTATCATTTCCAATAAACCTGACAATGAAGAATGTGCGGTTTGAAGCCAGAGTATTGGGCTTGACCATCTATCGCTGTCTTCGTTCCCCTGGCACAATAAGTCCCCGTCTACGATCGTATATCATGAAAATTGTCTAAATGTAAAGAAAACTCTAAAAAAATTAATATATATTGAAGTTTTATTTTTTCGTATCGTATTATTTTATATATTATTAACTAATAAACATAATTTGATAATGTCCTTGGATGATCAATAAAATTTACATACACAATTACTAGAACGCACTTCCAGTTTTAGCTAATTACAATATTATATCATCAGAGAGCGTCTATGTATCCTACCCATTTGACAGACATCCTGCTTAGTCAAACAATGCAATATTTATTGAGCACATCGAGAGTTGTAGCTAACAATTTTGTGGTATTACAATATTAATCACTCTTTACTACCCATTTGACAGACATCCTATTTAATCCAATATTTCAATATTTATCAAACACGTCGGTTTTATAATTATGTAGTATTAAAATACTAAACAACAAGACAGAGTATATGTATACTACCCATCTGACACACATCCTGCTTTGTCTAGAAATACAATATTTATCGAGCACATTGAGTTCCAGCTAACAATTATGTGTTATTCAGTTGCATACCGTGTGGTGGTGTCTACATGTATTCCATGCTTCACAAAGACCGTACGAGGTCCAATAGTTCTATATTTTTATTTAAGTTATCCGTGATAGATTAACACATTTGGCAATGTAACTTTACACCGTTTGTTATAAAACACTTTTGTGCAGAAGAGACAATGCCAATTACTACAGCTATGGAATGTTTTGTACAGAGTAAGTCGTAAATTGTCACAATATCAACACTACAAGACCTCTTAACCATCAGGAAATATGCCAAGAATTCAATAATTCCATTACTTTCTGCATTAGGACAGTTCGGAGGAGTCACATGGCCACAAAAGGAAAGTATATCAGTTTAAGATAATGTTTGCAAGCCCCACTGCTTGAGCTGGCTACTAAGTTACAATAATATTATATAAATAATAATGGGCGATAAAAAGGGTTGAACTTATTTTCCTAACCGTATATCTAAATGTTGTTTAACTAATGGATCAGGTCTGTTTATGAAAGTTTATTAGCAGTATTTTGAACTATTTAGAAGAGTACAAACTTAGTTGAAATCAAATAAATAATATTATTACATAGAATATTAGTCACAAAGATGATTTACTAGAATTTGGAAAGAACTTATCAAAGACATTAAAATCACATAATAAATTTTATTCGGTTCTAACTGATATTCAGTCCAAAAGTCAGTTTACAATTTTGAACTTTTTCCCTCGATCCAATTATGACCAGCAGTTTTGATTTCCTTGGTTTTATTTAATTTTCTTTATAGTAACTTAAAGTTTTTTTTGATAATAGGTCGATTTCTTAAGGGTGTTTTCGGATCAAACAAGAGAACATATAATTAGAATTTTTCTTGGTTTAATTTTTCAGTTTTCCTGTAGTTATTTTTAAATCGTACGGTCGGTTCAATAATGTAACCAATATTCTTTTTCCTGTTTAATATTTTTATGTAATTTCGGTGGATAGAACCATTCTCTTCTGTTGCTATAACTTCTCAATACACTTGATAAACCTTTATCTTTCTGAACTAACCTACTATTAGTGTTCCTATTCTATTATGCAAGAGCTTTCTTAGCAGGCTGTTTACTGTCCAAGGATATGAGGCAGAAGTTTTGTTGTAGAACAAAGTCTTCACCAGTTGCTACCCTTGGAGCGGCCTGGTATTGCTACCCTTGGAGCGGCCTGGTATTGCTACCCTTGGAGCGGCCAGGTATTGCTACCCTTGGAGCGGCCTGGTATTGCTACCCTTGGAGCGGCCTGGTATTGCTACCCTTGGAGCGGCCTGGTATTGCTACCCTTGGAGGGGCCTGGTATTGTTCTCACCGGTGCAACATCCCCAATTATCTAAAGCATCTTTGTGTCCCGACTCAGTTAGTCCGAGTAGCTGTTGGAATTGTTTATTTTCTGCTGAACAGTTATGTGACTCGGCACTTATGGGGTAATTTGCAGAAAATTCCTAGCTCCTTTTCATGTAGAATATTTATAAGATAGCGAGAGTTCGACTTTTGATAACTTCATTTAAAACTATATTTAATTTAGCAAAGCATTAATTTTATTTTAAAAATATTTAAGTTGAAAAACATAGATTTATCACTTTAATCAAAGCTTTACAGGTGTTTAAATGTATTTTACTAATATTAAATTTACTGGATAGCACAGACATGTTCTAATATGCTTACGACTGTATATAGACTTTCTTGTATCTGCAATATCAATGGAGAAAACTTTAAAATTTCCAAAAATTTACTTATTCATATAAATCTGGCACCATAATTGCATTAAATACTGCTGGTTGATGATTGCATACAGGGCATATAGCTGAGTGGAATTAAAGGACACGATAAAGCTTAGGTCTAAATTAAGGGGAAAAGGATCACATTATAACAATGAAAGCGAAGATTTGTCCATTCTGACATACTTCCCAAATACTAAATTTAAAAAAATAAAAGTAAATTTTAGTAAATTATACTGAATTTACTCTAGTTTGGGTAGATAAAAAACAGAATTTATACTGCTTTTTACTTTGTAATTGTTTCATAGGAGTATAGTTTAATGACTATAATATTCACCACTAAAGCCACTAAATACAGTATTTGTAACAGTAAACAAACATGAATATAAATAAATGGTAATTGGGCAGAACACCAACTTAATATCATAAATCATTTCATGGTCAAAAACGTCATATAATTTGGTTGATCATTGCGTTATAATCATATATCAGATGTTTAACAATTCACGCAATAAATAAATTGTTTTTTTGTACTCGTAAAAATATTGTTTTTTTTACTGTTTACGCAAGTGACATTTTTAACATGGTATTCAAACATTGTTGGGGTCCAAACCCTTATGGCAAGTATTTTAAGTGGATTTGAACCCTAGCGCTTCTGCATTGGAAGCAACAGTGCAACTACTAGGCTTCTTTCAAGAGGCCTAATGAAATGCTTAAAGAAAACTTAAGGTATACTTCTAAAATGACCTATGTAATGCTAAAACAATATATAAAAATGTAACAGTAAACCTTAAACACGATGATAAGAAGAGAGGTGCAGCTGTATTGCATAATAGTGGAAATGAATACAGATAGAAACGTATTCATTGATAGTAGGAAAAGCACAAAGGCGTGCCTAATTACATCTACCTACAACGTGCACAAGGTTAGCAATAACAATAGGATAACAATACCCATATATGACCTGCGACATAGGAATTGGTTACCATTATGTAGTCAATAACCTACAAAAGGACAAAGGCGTGCCTAATTACACCTACCTACAACGTGCACAAGGTTAGCAAGTAACAATAGGATAACAATACCCATATATGACCTACGACATAGCAATTTGTTACCATTATGTGGTCAATAACCTACAAAAGGACAAAGGCGTGCCTAATTACACCTACCTACAACGTGCACAAGGTTAGCAATAACAATAGGATAACAATACCCATATATGACCTACGACATAACAATTTGTTACCATTATGTGGTCAATAACCTACAAAAGGACAAAGGCGTGCCTAATTACACCTACCTACAACGTGCACAAGGTTAGCAATAACAAGAGGATAACAATACCCATATATGACCTACGACATAACAATTTGTTACCATTATGTGGTCAATAACCTACAAAAGGACAAAGGCGTGCCTAATTACACCTACCTACAACGTGCACAAGGTTAGCAATAACAATAGGATAACAATACCCATATATGACCTACGACATAACAATTTGTTACCAAATAAACAGAATTTAAATAAACTTAAACACATAAGCTTAATGTCTGCGATAATACTTTAGATATTAAGAGATACAAGAGAAAATTAGATAGGCTTAACAAAGTTTAGTAAGAACTGTTAAGTTAGTTAAACAGAGTTTCTGTACAATTCTGTTCCTGAAAAATCATACTTGCTGCAATATGTCATTAAAATAATAAATATTTATTAAGGAAAAGATAAATATACACTCATTTTTATATATTATTTGTAAAGCTCATTTTTAAAATTGTTTATTTGGATTTTCATTAAGATTCCAAACTGAAGAAAAACTAGAACAAATAAATTTTACTTTAAATCAATTATCAGTTAATATTGAAAGGTCTCAGTAGGCCTTCATTGAATAAGAAACTTAAAAATAAACCGAGGAGACATCCATGGTACAACATTCACAAAATAAAATAAAGCCGTTGGATAAGAAATAGAAAGTTCTTTTTTATCCTTTGAGCTTTGGTTTACTCATACAACTCAAGGAAAAACCTTCTCTCTATGTAACAAGAGAAAATATGTTGTAAAATGTATCTTGTCATTTCAGCGTGTGATCATTACAGTGGGCAATGGTTTGCGACGAACTGGACAAACAAAGCCTGATCACACGACCAGATTGTGTGAGTCACATACTGTGACGTCACGGCTCGATTAGCAGCGTTGCGCTAACACCTAGCGGTAACGGGGAGAACTACCGAGTGCGGCCCAGGTGTTAGTTTGAACGTGAGGATTTACTACAACAAACATATGGTAAGGAGTGGATTACAGAACACACCAGGCTGGAACCTCCACACGTTCGATCGTCATGAAAAACAGTTAAGTGTCCGATAATTCTCGAAAACTTTGATTTCCAATACTTGGTTGATTACATGAAAAAGTTTAAAGTGACTGGGTCGGGAGAGTCGTCGCACTAACTATACTGGTTGGGGCTTTAAGATAAATTATGGAGAAGACAGCCGTTGCTCATGTAGGTTGCACATCTTGTAACTGATGGGACTCACCTGGTGGCCTCTAGAGAAGGACCTAGAATGTGTAATTGAAAGAACGACACTAGCGGAATGTGTACTCTAAAGTGCATGAGCTATATAATGAGTATAAGCACAAAACGCACAAATATATTACAATACAAGTACAAAATGCACAAATATTATGGTGATTGATTTCACACCACCAGAAACCTAGTTTTACCAGTGAACTTGAATATACGAATGGAATTAACTTTTTAGATATAAAAATAATTCGTGATCATAACAAACTTTCATACAGAATTTTCAGAAAACCTACTCAAACCAATTGTACAATAAATAACAATTCTGTCCATCCCCCGTCTCACAAAACAGCTAGCTTCAGAAGTACGTTATATATGGCGTATTAAATACCATTAAGTGTTGCAGATAGATAACAGGAAATAAATGTAATAAAATCAATAGCTATAGCAAATGGATTCAAGGGATCAATTATTGATGAAATTGGAAGTAGATTAAAATAGAAAATAAAATTCGATACGATAAACGAACAACACTTAAAAGAGAAAAATCCCATAAAGAACAAAAGAAGTATGTATCCCTACATTACAATGGACCGTTTACACAAAGAGTTGGTAATAGATTTAAGAAATTCAATGTATCAGTAGCTTTTAAGACTTGTAATACTATGTCCAACATTTTACATCTGAATATTGAAAGTGAAGTTAAATTCAATAATTCAGGAATATATAGGATTAACTGTAATGATTGTAATATATTTTACATAGGTCAGACTAAATTTTAGCAACATATATAAAAACCATGTCTCTGCTTTTAAAAATAAGAAATCTGAAAGCTCTAATGTATCAGAATCAGAATCAGAATCAGAATATCTTTATTGATAACAGAAATACCTCTGCATAATTGCGTCAAATTATCATAATATACATGCTATACATGACATACATAATATTTACAAAAACAAAGAACAATAAAATAATTAACAGTATCCTTAATAAACTAAAGACTCGATTACAATTCTTCTATCGATTAAAGTATCTAAAGATCTTCTGAATTGTACCCACGGTTTGAATAAAATAGATGAAAATGTAGATACTCTAAAAGTTTGTAAGAAGGATCCTATTGTGAATGCTTGCGACGAGTTATTTATTTTCAAAGAAAAATGGAAGGATCGTGATAAATAATAAATTAATTAATAGGTTAATTTTTATTCCGAAATAGTTTTTAATAATGTATTTTCAGCGACTAAAAGAAGAGAAGTAACAGCCAATAGGGATTAACCAATAATATCACAGCAGCCGCCATTTTGACGATTCCAGTCAATGGGGTCACGTGATTATAGGCCTATAAATTGAGTTGTAGAACACCACTTTCCATTCTTTTGTGAATTCCTGTGGTCTGAGGAAGGTGAGTGTAGTTTACCGAAATCGATCACCATAGTATTTGTGCATTTTGTACTTATATTGTAATAAATTTGTGTTGTGTGACGTTTACTTGTACTGTATATGTACCAATATGTATTATGCTAATTAAAAAACTATATAATGAATACAAAATGTGAGGTCTAGAGTAGATGAGGTATATAATAATTACAAAATATTACGGAATATGTGTTCTAGAGTGTACGAGCTATATAATGAGTACAGAATGTGTGTTCTAGAGTGCATGAGCTATATAAGAATTACAGAATGTGTGTTCTAGAGTGCATGAGCTATATAACGAGTACTGAATTTGTGCTCTAGAGTAGAAGAGCGATAACATAAGGTTTACAGAATGTGTGTTCTAGAGTGCATGAGCCATATAATGAGTACAAAATGTAAGTTCTAAAGTAGATAAGATACATAAGAATTATACAATGTGTGTTATAGAGTAGATGACCTATACCATAAGGTTTAGAGAATGTGTGTTATTTAGAGAATGTTATGAGTGCATGAGCTATATAATGAGTAGAGAATATGTGCTCTAGAGTAGATGAGCTAAAGTTATACACAACGTGTGCCCTAGAGTGGATAAGCTTTATAGGATTAAGTCATCTAGAATGGATGAGTGACATAAAGTGAACGAAATATATGCTCTATATTGGATGGTCTTAAGGTGTACTTAATGAAGGTGAGCTGTATATACTGTCAATTATACGTATTGATGGATGGTCTTAAGGTGTACTTAATGAAGGTGAGCTGTATATACTGTCAATTATACGTGTTGATGGATGGTCTTATGGTGTACTTAATGAAGGTGAACTGTATATACTGTCAATTATACGTGTTGATGGATGGTCTTAAGGTGTACTTAATGAAGGTGAGCTGTATATACTGTCAATTATACGTATTGATGGATGGCCTTAAGGTGTACTTAATGAAGGTGAGCTGTATATACTGTCAATTATACGTATTGATGGATGGTCTTAAGGTGTACTTAATGAAGGTGAGCTGTATATACTGTCAATTATACGTATTGATGGATGGCCTTAAGGTGTACTTAATGAAGGTGAGCTGTATATACTGTCAATTATACGTATTGATGGATGGTCTTAAGGTCTACTTAATGAAGGTGAGCTGTATATACTGTCACTTATACGTGTTGATGGATGGTCTTAAGGTGTACTTAATGAAGGTGAGCTGTATATACTGTCAATTATACGTGTTGATGGATGGTCTTAAGGTGTACTTAATGAAGGTGAGCTGTATATACTGTCACTTATACGTGTTGATGGATGGTCTTAAGGTGTACTTAATGAAGGTGAGCTGTATATACTGTCAATTATACGTATTGATGGATGGTCTTAAGGTGTACTTAATGAAGGTGAGCTGTATATACTGTCAATTATACGTATTGATGGATGGCCTTAAGGTGTACTTAATGAAGGTGAGCTGTATATACTGTCAATTATACGTATTGATGGATGGTCTTAAGGTGTACTTAATGAAGGTGAGCTGTATATACTGTCAATTATACGTGTTGATGGATGGTCTTAAGGTGTACTTAATGAAGGTGAGCTGTATATACTGTCAATTATACGTGTTGATGGATGGTCTTAAGGTGTACTTAATGAAGGTGAGCTGTATATACTGTCACTTATACGTGTTGATGGATGGTCTTAAGGTGTACTTAATGAAGGTGAGCTGTATATACTGTCAATTATACGTATTGATGGATGGCCTTAAGGTGTACTTAATGAAGGTGAGCTGTATATACTGTCAATTATACGTATTGATGGATGGTCTTAAGGTGTACTTAATGAAGGTGAGCTGTATATGTTAAAATATGGTATAAAGAACTGTAAGCATACTGCATGTTAACACAAAATGAATTTAATACATGTAAGTCAAGTCACTGTTTACATTACATCAGAATATTATAACTCGAACAGAACAACAAAAAACATTTTAGATATTTGTTGAACTAAAAACAGCTGAGAGAAAGAATTATTGAAAATGAACACAGAGATAATACTGAATCTCAACACTTTCCCTCATTTTTAAGAATTTAAAGTTTACTTATTTAAGTCCCATAGCTTGCCACAATGTCACTAGTCTTGGTTTATGAAGAGGCTTGGTCATGCAGTCTGCCAATTGGAACTCAGCTGGAACATGTTTGACTTTGATTTGTCCTTCTGCCACAAGCTCCCGTATGAAGAAATGCCTTGTCTGGATGTGCTTGGTTCTTCTATGATTCTCAGGGTTTTCAGCCAACCTTGTTGTAGCTTCATTGTCAATCTTAAGGACTGGTACTCCTTTCAACACTGTTATCTCTTCAAAAAGTCTTTTAAGCCATACGATTTCTCGACAAGCTTCACTTGCTGCAACGATTTCAGCTTCAGTGCTTGAAATCGCTACGCTTGATTGTTTCTGACTTATCCAGGTGATTGCTCCTCCTCCAAAATTACACACAACACCAGTTGTAGAGTGGCCAGTTGTTGAATCTCCAGCATGGTCAGCATCGCTAAAGCATTCTAGAAGATGGCAATTTTCTCTTGATTTGTACTCAATTCCATAGTCAGCAGTACCTTTAAGGTATCTTAGAATCCGTTTTACTTTTACAAAGTCATCTTCGGTAGGGTTATCAAGAGCGCGGGATGCTTTACTAACAGCAAATGCTATGTCTGGTCTGGTTGCAGTCATTAAGTACATGAGTGCACCCACAGCTTCCCTGTAAGAAAACATATCTTTTGAACTTTTCACTTTCCCTACTTGCTCTGATTTATTTTCTTTCACAATTGGTGTGGGAGCTGGTTTACAGTCTATCATGTTAAACCTTTCCAGTACATTCCTCGTGTACGCTGATTGAGACACTTTTATGTTCCCGTCCAGTTTCTTTTTTATTTCCAATCCCAAATAGTAAGATGCAGGTTTAGAAGTGATTTTGAATTCCTTCGTCAAGCGGTCCATAAATTCTTGCTGCATTGCTGAATTGTTTGACGCTATAAGTCCATCGTCTACATAAAGTGCCACGAGTAGTTTCTTCTCATCTTCCCGTTTTATGAATAGACACGGATCAGCATCAGTATTCTTGAATCCTTGACGATTCATAAAGCTGTTAAATCTGTTACTCCAACAGCGAGGCGCCTGTTTCAAACCGTAGAGACTCTTGTTTAGCCTGCATACACGATCTGTACCATCATTGAACCCGTCTGGTTGTGTCATGTAGATTACTTCATCTACTTGACCGTAGAGGAAGGCTGTTGAAACATCAAATTGTGTTAGCGTCATCTTTTCGACAGCTGCAACACTCAAAAGTGATCTGATTGTACTCAGTCTTGCTACTGGGCTGAAAGTTTGGTTGTAGTCCACTCCTTTTTTCTGTGAGAAACCTCTCACTACCAATCTCGCTTTGAGTCTGTCAACCGATCCATCAGGGTTAGTTTTGACTTTGTATATCCACTTGCATGTTATACATTTCTTCCCAACTGGTAGTTTCTCCAGAGTCCATGTTTGGTTTTCTGAGTGTGACTTCATCTCGCTTTCCATAGCTTGTTTCCAGTAGGAAGAGTTGTCACTTTGCATGGCTTCTTTGAATGATTCAGGCTCTTTCAATTCTTGCATGTTCATAACTGCAGACATAACGTAGTCGTCAAATCTCTTAGGTGCGGTGATTGTAGATCTATTTCGTAGACTGTAATCATTTGAACTCTCAGGTACGTTGATTTCTTCCTCCTCGTCATCATTTTCAATAATTCTTTCTCTCAGCTGTTTTTAGTTCAACAAATATCTAAAATGTTTTTTGTTGTTCTGTTCGAGTTATAATATTCTGATGTAATGTAAACAGTGACTTGACTTACATGTATTAAATTCATTTTGTGTTAACATGCAGTATGCTTACAGTTCTTTATACCATATTTTAACATGGTAGCAGAGCATTGGTTACGTAAGTGTAATTTCTTTTTGTAAACTAATAGGCCAGTACTGGAAAAGGTAGGCTAGGCTAACGAAGATGGAGTTTGCAAAAGTACAAATAGGACTTCTGAATGGTAAGGAGAACTGGGCAACATGGAAATTTAAAATAAGTATCTTGTTGAGGAGTCAGCCTGGTGTGATGGACATTGTGGAGGGAAATCTGCAAAAACCTACGCCAACGGCAGATGGAGCTTCAGCACAAGAGGTAACCAAGTATACCTTGGACTTGGAAAAGTTCATGAAGGCTGATAGTACAGCCATGATACTTATTACAAGCAATCTGTCAGATACAACACTTGAGAAAGTGATGCGTTTCTCAACAGCAAGAGATGTGTGGCTAGAGTTGCACAGGTTGTTTGACGGAGTATCTGAAGACAAGGCCTATGACATATGTCTAGAGTTTTTCAGCTTCAATAGGGATCCAAACCAAGATATTTCTAGTAATCTTTCAAAGCTTAAGAACTTGTGGAATGAGTTGAAGCTAGAAATATCAAAGGATAAAGACAACAAATTTGTTCTACCTGATTTGTTTTTGATCTGTAAAATTTTGGGAATGTTACCAGATGATTATTTTGCTTTTAAAATCAAGCTGGTTATTAATGGCAAAATCTGATCGGACCGTTGATAACCTGACTACGCAACTGTGTGCGTATGAAAAAGCGTTGGAAAGGAATAATCAGAATAAAGAATGTCAAGAAGCTTTGTTTGTCAAATCAGACGGTAAGACTAAAAGTCAAGTGCAGGTAAAACCTAGCTCGACAGCAAAACATTTTAACAGTATATACTGTCAATTATACGTGTTGATGGATGGTCTTAAGGTGTACTTAATGAAGGTGAGCTGTATATACTGTCAATTATACGTGTTGATGGATGGTCTTAAGGTGTACGTAATGAAGGTGAGCTGTATATACTCTCAATTATACGTGTTGATGGATGGTCTTAAGGTGTACTTAATGAAGGTGAGCTGTATATACTGTCAATTATACGTGTTGATGGATGGTCTTAAGGTGTACGTAATGAAGGTGAGCTGTATATACTGTCAATCATACGTGTTGATGGATGGTCTTAAGGTGTACTTAATGAAGGTGAGCTGTACATACTGTCAATTATACGTGTTGATGGATGGTCTTAAGGTGTACTTAATGAAGGTGAGCTGTATATACTGTCAATTATACGTATTGATGGATGGTCTTAAGGTCTACTTAATGAAGGTGAGCTGTATATACTGTCACTTATACGTGTTGATGGATGGTCTTAAGGTGTACTTAATGAAGGTGAGCTGTATATACTGTTAATTATACTTGTTGATGGATGGTCTTAAGGTGTACTTAATGAAGGTGAGCTGTATATACTGTCAATTATACGTATTGATGGATGGTCTTAAGGTGTACTTAATGAAGGTGAGCTGTATATACTGTTAATTATACGTGTTGATGGATGGTCTTAAGGTGTACTTAATGAAGGTGAGCTGTATATACTGTTAATTATACGTGTTGATGGATGGTCTTAAGGTGTACTTAATGAAGGTGAGCTGTATATACTGTCAATTATACGTGTTGATGGATGGTCTTAAGGTGTACTTAATGAAGGTGAGCTGTATATACTGTCAATTATACGTGTTGATGGATGGTCTTAAGGTGTACTTAATGAAGGTGAGCTGTATATACTGTCAATTATACGTGTTGATGGATGGTCTTAAGGTGTACTTAATGAAGGTGAGCTGTATATACTGTCAATATACGTGTTGATGGATGGTCTTAAGGTGTACTTAATGAAGGTGAGCTGTATATACTGTCAATTATACGTGTTGATGGATGGTCTTAAGGTGTACTTAATGAAGGTGAGCTGTATATACTGTCAATTATACGTGTTGATGGATGGTCTTAAGGTGTACTTAATGAAGGTGAGCTGTATATACTGTCAATATATACGTGTTGATGGATGGTCTTAAGGTGTACTTAATGAAGGTGAGCTGTATATACTGTCAATTATACGTGTTGATGGATGGTCTTAAGGTGTACTTAATGAAGGTGAGCTGTATATACTGTCAATTATACGTGTTGATGGATGGTCTTAAGGTGTACTTAATGAAGGTGAGCTGTATATACTGTCAATTATACGTGTTGATGGATGGTCTTAAGGTGTACTTAATGAAGGTGAGCTGTATATACTGTCAATTATACGTGTTGATGGATGGTCTTATGGTGTACTTAATGAAGGTGAACTGTATATACTGTCAATTATACGTGTTGATGGATGGTCTTAAGGTGTACTTAATGAAGGTGAGCTGTATATACTGTCAATTATACGTGTTGATGGATGGTCTTAAGGTGTACTTAATGAAGGTGCGCTGTATATACTGTCAATTATACGTGTTGATGGATGGTCTTAAGGTGTACTTAATGAAGGTGAGCTGTATATACTGTCAATTATACGTGTTGATGGATGGTCTTAAGGTGTACTTAATGAAGGTGAGCTGTATATACTGTTAATTATACTTGTTGATGGATGGTCTTAAGGTGTACTTAATGAAGGTGAGCTGTATATACTGTCAATTATACGTGTTGATGGATGGTCTTAAGGTGTACTTAATGAAGGTGAGCTGTATATACTGTCAATTATACGTGTTGATGGATGGTCTTAAGGTGTACTTAATGAAGGTGAGCTGTATATACTGTCAATTATACGTGTTGATGCTTCTTCATATTTTAACTTTACTCAAGTTAAGAAGTAGTAAAACATATCTATCGGTATTCCGATGTATGTATTCAGAAGTCAATTCAACGTACTATGTGATATTCAAGTGGGAGGCAGAGTCCATGGATGATAGCTGTTAAATTCCCGCAGCACGTGACTTACTAGTGGGTATGTAAATGTGCCATCGCCCCTATGAGAGTCAACCCCTTTCTCCCCTCCCTCACCGACGCCTCTCGCTAATAGAGGGGCGCTCGACCAAGCAGCACAATGACCCCAGGAAGCGCAGTCTCTAGGTTCTTTGTACTGTATATGAATTTGTTGTTCAGACATCTTTCAGACCACACGTAAATCTAATCGTAATATACAGAGTTCAAAAATACAATAAATACTTAATAATACGCTTTAGTTCAAACAAACACTAAATGACCTTTTGTTTTTTCTTCTTTTTTTCATTGGAATAAAACGTATGATTTATGTCATGAACCTTAACAGCAAACATTACAATAAAAAGTAGTAAAGTAATGGACGTAAATGTCATTATATGCTGAATGAAAGGCGTTAGTACATTTTAATGATTCAAATGTTTTTTCTTTTTCTATAGATTGTATTGCTTTCACTGTAATTGACAGAGCTGTTAGGTAAAGCCACCACTTATGACCTATGCTACAAACATTGATCCGATCAACCCTCGTTGTATGAGTAAATAAGTTCAATAAATACATCATACTATATATTTTAATTTTATTTAATTAACTATGTAACAACGTACAAAATTGTACGTATTTTAAGTTGTAATATACTTAAAATATTATTATTTCTTCTACTCAATAGCTGGCTTTGTTCAAAATATAAATTTTTAATTCCAATTTTAATTTTTGGTATTTTTCTATTTTTCTTATGTTTAATGGGAGGTGAGAGTAAAACATTTTTCCAATATATTTAGGTGATTTTTTTTAAATTTCTGTATTGTGAGTATTTTTTATGTCTAAATTTTGACTTCTTGTATTATAATCATGTGTATTTCTGTATTTCTTGTTCAATCATTTTATAGACCAAATTTTGTTTGTCTGTGAGTTTGAAATATGTACTATACATAAATTGTAAATGTACAGTATATAAATCCTCAAAATGATTTTCGGATGATACATTTTTACTTTTCCGAACATTAATCAATTTTAATAAAGGTCAAATTGCTGTTTTTTGTAATTTTAAAATGTTATCTAAATTCTTCTAACTCGTTGCTCCATATATAGAAATTCCATATTGTATGTAGGACTAAATATAAAAAAGAAAAACTATTCAAATACATTATTAATTGCACAACTTATATTAAAGTATTATCATAGTACAATCGAGCCGACCTTACAAGCCCCAAGTGTATGTAATCTCTTTGGTTATGTAGTTTCAATTACCTACGCAACGATTTAAGTAAAAACAATATTTTACAAGAATTCTCTTATTTGCCACAAATGAGATTCGATAGTTCTATTTAATCTAAGACTGAATTCTTAGATTTTCTAAGCATTTATTAATATTAAACTTAATATAAGTTATTAACGATAGTTTTCATGATTATTTTTACATAAATTAACTCTTTTATCCTATCCTATAATCGTATATTTTACCTAATACTTGGTTTTACAGAGAATGAAACTTTTATTATAAATAATCTATTTTAAGTTACTAACGATGGTTTCAGTTTATAATTAGTTTTACAATAACTTGGCTGTCCCCATTTTTTAAAGTAATCTCTGAAATTCCTGAGAATATTTATAAATAAAAACAATCTTTCTACAGTCTTAAATATTGGTATTGTTACCAATTGCTTTCAACGCAATTACAGTCTAACTCTTTTAATGCAGTATACAACATTGTGTAAGGTAGGTTTAAAAGCTAACTTTAATCTGGGATTGTATCAGGGCGAATTCAGATAGCTGGCTAAGCCTGCTTTATATTTCATACGACCAAATGAGACCGGCATTGAATATTTTAGGATATTGGATACAATTCCCGTTGTGATGCAGTTACATTGGACCATACCTGAATTAAATTAATAGAATTGATATTACAGTGATTCAGTGGGATTTGTCATATGTATAATTATAGGAAATTAAGCTTCAACTAATGTATTGGGTATGAATGACTTAATTTAGATACTGAGAGACGTTAAAATATTGCTACATGATTGACAGTAAGTAATTACTATTTATTTATTTTAACTCGTATGAAATTGGTGAATAATGTATAACAATGTTGTATTGGGTGTAGATGCGGAAATGGAGTTCAATACACACTAAGGCGTTCAAGAAAACAATTATTTTAAAATTGTTAAAATAATTTTAAAATTATTGTTTTAAACTCCCAGCTTCATGTGCTAAAGGTTCTTAGTTCGATCCCAATCAGAGTCAATATATTTTGAGAAGGATCAGCTGATAATCACCGGCTGTTCATTTGTCATTGAGCTATTAATTAATGACACTTTCTAAGGAATAGTCGGCCTTAGTTTGTAACTAATCATAAATATATGGTGCCTGAAAATCACAATTAATTTAAAATAACATTCAACACGCACAAAAAATTATATATATATATATATATATATATATATATATATATATATATATATATGGCTCGGAAGGACTGAGGCTACTATTAAAATTACATTTTAACCTGAAAAGACAACAATTATTAGGAATAAAACAATACCATTCGCGACTACATACGACATACGACTACATTCGCTCATCTACACTCATCACACTCATTCGAAATCCATAATCACCTATATCTTGACGATCGGCGAATGAATAAATAATAATAAATAAATAAACAACAAATAGATAAAACCGAAACTTATTATTAAGCATGAGAACCACAGTCGGGAGTCCCCAGGTAAAACTCAAAATTGTTTTTGACAGTGTTGAAGGTTGACTCTGGGTGTAAAATACTACTGTATGTGTATAGGCGGGCGAGTGGGTCAATACCATTTTTGTTTATGGGTTGTCGATACCATTTACATTTATGGGCGGGAGGAAATCATACTTGTATGTGAGGGCAAGTCTATGGGTGGGATGCCGATTACCTCAACATTACGGGTCCTATGGACGTTTGATCGTCAGTTTAATGGTGGGCGGGTGGGTCAATACCACCATACTTGTATGTGAGGGCAAGTCTATGGGTGGGACGCCGATTACCTCAACATTACGGGTCCTATGGACGTTTGATCGTCAGTTTAATGGTGAGCGGTGGGTCAATACCACCATACTTGTATGTGAGGCAAGTATGGGACGCCGATTACCTCAACATTACGGGTCCTATGGACGTTTGATCGTCAGTTTAATGGTTGGCGGGTGGGACAATACCACCATACTTGTATGTGAGGCAAGTCTATGGGTGGGACGCCGATCACCTCATCATTACGGGTCCTATGGACGTTTGATCGTTAGTTTAATGGTTGGCGGGTGGGACAATACCACCATACTTGTATGTGAGGCAAGTCTATGGGTGGGACGCCGATCACCTCAACATTACGGGTCCTATGGACGTCTGATCGTTAGTTTAATGGTGGGCGGGTGGGTCAATACAACCATACTTGTATATGAGGCAAGTCTATGGGTGGGACGCCGATTACCTCAACATTACGGGTCCTGTGGACGTTTGATCGTCAGTTTAATGGTGGGCGGGTGGGTCAATACCACCATACTTGTATGTGAGGCAAGTCTATGGGTGGGACGCCGATTACCTCAACATTACGGGTCCTATGGACGTTTGATCGTCAGTTTAATGGTGGGCGGGTGGGTCAATACCACCATACTTGTATGTGAGGCAAGTCTTATGGGTGGGACGCCGATTACCTCAACATTACGGGTCCTATGGACGTTTGATCGTCAGTTTAATGGTGGGTGGGTGGGTAAATACCACCATACTTGTATGTGAGGCAAGTCTTATGGGTGGGACGCCGATTACCTCAACATTACGGCTACTATGGACGTTTGATCGTCAGTTTAATGGAATTAGTAGTAAATCTAGTAACCAGAGAAGACGCTGTCGATACCTGTGTACAATACCTGGTTACCTAACACGCTGGTAGTAAAGTAGTCTTTTTGTAACTGAAGCATTACAATCCGGACTATTTATTGTACTCATTATTTTCACATTTCTTTTTAAGTAGTGGAATAGGATGTTGTGTGGATACTTTACTTGGTTCACTCGAATATTTTGTACCATTATCTACTTTCATCATATGAAATTGACGTCGTGTGATGATTCGCTAGATTGTAATTTCTACCTTCACTTAATATTCAGATTAGGACGTTTAATATAATTTACAACGAAACTCTTTCACCATTTTATTTTAAAAATATTTAGTTTATGCCAATTATTTAATCATATTTTAGTTTGTTGAAGAAATATTTATACACTTAGAAGAGTCTAGTTTTATTTGGAAAGTATATTTTAAGAAAACAACATACAAGTAAATTTATCTTTACTTAGTATTTCTATCTAAAACAACATTTCAAGTAGGATTGAGCGTACTCAATAGGCCTACAGTTATTTATACCATCTCGTGATCCCTCAAAACGTATGTTCGCATCTCCCTATGTAAGTAAAACGAAAATACAACATCCCCCAGATTATCCACAAGGACTTTATGTGTTATTACTATTAAACAGTCATAAGGGTATGATTGTTGCTTCAACTTCTAATGTGAATGTTGAATCACAGCTTGATTTCCATAACTTTTTTATTTTTATCAGACCATAATAAGGAGATTTAAAAATATGGAAAAAGCTGATATAACTTAGTATGAATCAAACTAATATTAAATTGAACCAGTGGTGAAATCAGGCAGCTGGGCAGGCCTGTTTCATATTGCACATCGCCAAATGAGTCCAGCGATGAATATTTGATGATATTGGATCCAATTGCCGCCCTGATGCAGTCTACATTGGACCGAACCTAAATTAAATTAGAAGGACGGATATTACAAAAAGATATATGGGATTATTTATTAACTGTAAGCGTAAATGCTTTTATATTGTTGAAATCACAAATAAATATTATTGTATATTTAATATCAGTACTGCATTAATAGTGTAATTTGAAGAGCCATACATATATTGTATCGTTATAGATGTCATATATACAGCGTACTACGAGATCTCCAGTGAGGTGAACATGCGTGATAGTCGAACTATGACGTCATCCAAATTAAGTAATGGTTAATTAAATTAATTAATTAAGTTGTCACCTAATTAAGTAACTGACCATAGTCTCGTTACGCCATATTTCTGGCCCCTCATACCCTCTCAGACAAGGCTTGTGTCCACTGTTTTTTTTCGTACTGCCAAGACAAACTTAAGTCATATTTGAACGTTGCTCACAGCAAGCTCTGTTTCTTAGTCAAGAAGTAACCAATGCTTTGTTATACTTGACACTTTCAACATGAAAGCCAACCTGCACAGATTACATTCACGCATTGAAAATTAACTTAGTTTTTAGGCCGTATTGGCATGTATACTAAATACGTAATACGATATCTGTCCAAGTAAGAAGATTTGGGTAAGAGATTATAACAGAACTACAGTTGATACGTTTTCAAAAACTAATAATAAAAATAAAAAATTTAACAAATACTTATATTTTAACTTAAATTAATAATTATTATTAGTAACTTACGAATATGTGTAGCTGTAACCATGATGGATGTGCCATGGGTGAATTTCTGGCCGATCTTAAATACATTTCACTTCGCACTGTAAACTCCATACTCGATTTTATAACTTTTTATGAATTAATTATGGTAAGGGTTCTTTTTAAGTTAGATCCATTCGGGAAATAAGAAAAATAACAAAGGAACAACTATCAATTCACATGTTTTAGTTTTTAAAGCAATGAATCATACTGTTTTATAGTACATACTGTGTACTATAACATTTAATTACAACATCAGTAGAAGATAACCAATTATATACGACTGATGTATGAAGCCGACATTGTGATTGATTGTTAGACCTTCCAGATGTTGCAATAGTAACATAGATTAGATACATTGTTACATTGTGTGCTTTTCCATTTAAAAGTGTAAAGCTCAGGGAATATTATGGTATAATAAATGGAAGATTCAATTACAATATTCATAAAAATATTATATTTTAAAAGAAAAAAATAATATGAACTTAAGTATTCTACTTTAAAACAAAAATCAAACATTTTGATGTTAGGCTATTCATATAAATGGTAAACAAAAGTTATTGTGTAATGTTTATTGTTTATTGTTATAAAATAAGTAAATTTACTATGCCTAGTTCTTTAAAATGAATACAATATGAAATTCAGATTTAATAATACATTTTAAGATATTTAGTTTCAATTAAAACTACAATATATTATTAAAAGGTTTCATTGTTATATTATATTGAAGCAAAATAAATTAGGATGAAATGTTGGCTTAAAACTTAAGCTATCCCAAATTTTACTAATTTTGATGTGTAAGAAGACAAGGTAAATTGACTATTTTATACTATAGTCGTAAATAAATTCCGTAGATTTTACCTATAATACTGGTTTATTTATTTATAAACAACCATTAGTAATACTAATTTTCTAATTTGGATAGCTGTTAAGGCCTCCTAAATATTTTTTTAGAGGCACTGATGTGAGATGGTTATTTAATTACAATACATCTATGTTTATTTTAGTCAGAAATATAACTAGTCTACACTTTTTTGATAAACTTATGCATTCAAACAGCAAAAGTCCTAATAAACAGAATATGTTATGATTTAAAGACAACCTTTTATTATCAGACTGCACTAATATACTAATCCATCCAAATTAAAACTAGAATATTCTGTTTTGTTTTCATATTTTTATGTAACATCTCAGTACATGTAAACATGAATGAAGACACGAAGGACTACATAAGGCATTATTACTATGGAAACTCTCGCAGTGTCGTGTTTACTTTGGAACCCACACAAGACTAATATGCCCAGGAGACTTCCTAACTTTGTCCTCATAGGTTTGACTGACATAACCACGCCCTTCAAACACCGGGCCCCACAACTTTACTGAACTTTCGTCTGAACGTAAAATACAGGGGGAAAATAATTTCACTTTATTTTACATCCGAGAATAATTTATTTATTTCCTCTACATGTATGAATAACTTAAATTCCCACTTTAAAAAATTATTTTGCAAGGTATGCAGTTCCAATTGTATTATTAAAAAATAATAATTGGATGCATTAGTAATGGAACCTACGAGTGGTTGACTTAGGTCAACAAGAAAATACTGAATTTGGGAAATGGACCTTGGACCGTCCATTCTACGTTTCAAAGCTTGCGATTTATAGTCTGCTAGCGATCTCGGAAAATTTCCTTTAGGGACGATTACAATAAAAGTGTTTTTGTATTGAACGGATTAACGGCTGAGGTGACCAAACCTACGAAACAAATCCTAGTGATCATAACGTGACCTAACCTAACTTAGTGTTATCGAGGAAAAGGCCTACTGAAACGCATTTCGCAATATGTGCTGCCTAATGACCTCCTGAATAAAGTTTATGATGATTTATAGAAGATAAATATATACATGTATGTATGTATTTTTTAAGTCTTCATGTAAAAGTGTCTAATGTTGCTGACACCTCTTTGAACGGGTTAACTTTGATTAATGAGGCACCTCTACTGAAAAAACTACCTGAAGTTAACATGACAAGTGAAGTGTGGCTGAGTTCACTTAGTAAATAAATTCGTTGGATCATTCTACTGTGTGAAGAATTGATACAAGCGGAACAAAGCCTAGGTTGAGTGGAAGAACCTGGTCAGTATAATGAGGTATGTTAGTAGAATAAGTGAGGGGATAATGAAAATGAGTCCTTACATTAATTTTTGTTTGTTTCTGATATATCCTCACGCATTCGGGCAAGGAAACGTTACTCCGAAATTTATGACTGGAGATGGAACCGAGTTTGTATTATCGCTCACATTTATCGTGAGAGCGATTACTTTGTCTGACATAACTCTACTAATCTGAACACCAACACGCGAGAAAGAGGTGTAAATTTACGTGCGGAGACGGGAAACCGTGTTTTGACTAACTAATTCACTTATCCAGAATCCAACTGTGACGTATTCACTTACACAAGTCAGAGGAAGTGAATATTATATTTTCAATCTTCATCAGGCTGTTTAGTGTTTATTTTGACACATTTATAAATACATAATATTCTGACAAAGCTCCGTAAATTGGCCATTTAGTGGTTTGCGTAAGGCAACATTATTAATGGAAACAAGTGGACTCACCATCTTAATTAAATGGATCCACTTCTGACAATATTGGTTAAACATTCTATTGCACAACTACATCATAGCCACTAACTGGCATTGTTTTTAATTCATTTTTCTTTTTAATTTAAACGTATGTAAAATGCAACAAGGAATAACTTTTTAATTTCTTAAGTTACTTTTTATTTATTAGATTCCTTGACTTATTTTGATAATATAACCATAATAAACTGATTGCCTATTTATTAACAGAAATTTAGAACCTCATGCATTTAATTTAAGGATAAAAATGCTAACCAGGCATTGTATTTATCATAGGCTTTTTATCAATTCGTTTGAAATTTTGTAATGAATCTTGCCATATATTAACACTATCGAAAACATTTATTAGTATTGAATAGTATTGTCAACATAATACGAGTGAGTAGTAATTTTAAACGATTTGCTCTTTATTGTGTGCACATGAAGTACCTTCTTTTAACACACTACGTTAAGTTAGTTTTTTGTTTACAGTGTAGGATTTTAATTGATAAGAAATTATTGCAGAAAATTTAAAGTTCGTGGGAATAAAGAATTGATTTATTGTATTTTACATTTTGGTATCAGAATGTTCTCCTGGTAAAAAAAAAAGTAAATAAAACAAATCAATTTTATTACGATGCCAAAGGAAGTCACGAGAACTTAAAACACACAATAGAATTAGATCTTCTTCGACTTATAGTCATTTTATTTATTTATTTGTCTATGTCCTTGGTTTTAATCTCATTGTGTTATTAACTTCCATAAATAAACAACAATTAGCAAATTTTTTAACATTTTAAAAGTTATTGCAACAACAATCTTATGAATTACTTTTGAGCTATTTTCAAATAAATTTTATCGGCAGAGCGTTCTTTCACAGTTTACCAGTTCAAATGAATTATTATGGATACACTCAAAACACA